>VZRE01012498.1:339269-363607 GCA_013396775.1 Cephalopterus ornatus
TGAAAAAAAAAGTTTCCATTGTTAACTAACAAAAAAAAAACCCACCGCCGCCGCGCTTTGGCCGCTGTGGGTTAAAGATACAAGAGGCATTTTCCACCCCCGTCCGCGGCGGGCGGGGCAGGTCCCGCGGCGGGGCCCGGCAGAGTTCCCGGTCAGCCTCGGCACCGCCCGCGGGGGGACATCCCCCGCCTCCCCGCCGCATCCCGGCCTCCCATCGCAGGTGGCCGTCGTATTGCTCCCCTGGGCACAGTGGTCAAGGCAAAGGGTGGTGCCGGCCGCACCAGGAACGCAGAGCTAAAGGCCACCCACCTCCCCATGCACCCGGCTCGAAGGCACCAACTAGCCCGTACAGTTCCCACCGCATCCCCCTTTCCCCAAGCACCACGTCTCAGTCCTGCTGCTTCTCAGCACGTTGGTCATGCACACGAGCCCAAGATTGGCTCGATGCCCTCCCTGCCAGGTTGTGTGGCATTGTGTGAGCATATCCCGTGGAGGGAAGATGACCTCCACATCTCCAGAGGGCAAACACGAGGGTTGTTGCCACATCCACCTGCTGTGGTCCTGCCCTAGGTTTAGGCAGGGCTGTAACTAACTCGTTCTGGATACTGTCCATTTTGACTCAAAGTAGGGCCCCAGAGAGCACTCTCCTGCAGCCCCCAGGCTTGGGTCCTGCTTGGCAGGAGGAGCAGGCTCTTGGCTGTGATACAGCATGATTTCTGTATCAAGATAACTCATTAGAAATAGTTGTCTGTACGTCAGCACTTCAGGAGAGCAGGATGTACGATTCACTCTCAAAATAGTGGTCAAGGTCAAACCCATATAGCAGTTCTGGGGTTGGTCTGGACTGGCCAAAGGGGGGGAAAAAAAAAAAAAGAAAAAGAACATCAACTTGTCTAGGATTTCACAGCTAGGACTTTCCCCTAGAGAGGGAAATTGATGTCACAGTGGAACAGCTTTTTGTAATTAAAGCATAACCTCTAGAGCATAAATGGGGGCAGAGAGGTCTCTGAGTTGGCAGAAGGTGTGGAATGCCAATCCCACAGGCAGACAGACAGAGACACCCAAAATGAACTTATGTTTGGTTTTCCAGTAAGAGAAACATTATTTTGAATTCAGTGCAGGAAAAGAAAATTTTAGACTCTTTCCACTCCAGTCTATTTCCTTAGAGTCTGTACTTGGTCAGGAACTGGTCTTTCGTGAAATAATGCGATCAAACTTTCTCAGAAAAGTGACCCTGCTGAGTATAACAGCACTATTCATAGGCACAAACTTCCCCTGTGTGAAAATATCTGCAGATTCTGCTCATCTCTTGCTCACATTCCCATGTGTCTGCATACACACATCAGAAAGTAGGAACTCTTGAAGTAAAGAATAAATCCAGGCATACATGCAGATAAACAGGTATGTTCTTTTTTTCAAACAGTTGTACTATGCTATGCTGATAGCATCTGCATGCACTTGCAAGTACTACTGCACATCCGTGTGTGGATGTTTTGACCATTCTTTGTGGGTTTTTAAGAATATTTAAACCACTGTATTCACAATGGGTGCTTAAAGCTGTTTCTTAAAGTCCCACAGGTTCAAGCACCATCAGATATTCATCCTATCAGAACAGGACAAAGGAGTGGTGAATTCACTGTGACATGTTTACAGATACAAAACTCCTTAAGGGAGACCTGGCCTTAAAACATGGCAACATTTTTGTCATGTAACAGAGCCAGAGCTTTTCTGTGGGTACTATATATAAAGACAAGCTTTTCTTTATAATTGAAGTGGCTAATAAAAATGCAAAGAGGAAAAGAAAGTCTAGGGATAAGTCTTTGAACTCTTCAGAAGGAGTAGGTACAGGAGGGAAATAATTGTTTCCAGACTGGAGCCAGGCATCATTCCACATTGTATAGTGAAGAAAGAAGAGACAGCTTTCAGCACACTTGTTTCCAATCAAGTGGAAATCAAGTATCTGAGGTCAGCCTAAATGGAAAACACGAACTGAAACAGGTTGCTATTCCAATCCAGAGACCAGGATGGAGGCAGGAAAGGAAAAAGGTTTCTTTCGCAGACGCAGACAGATGTCTCTGGGCACTAGTACTGCTGTACTTACTTGATGCTGCTGAGAAGCCTTCCCTGTGGCTTTGGCACCATTGTGTTAGGTGCTGTACAAAGAGAACAAACCCAAAAAGATTGTCCTACGTTGACTTGCTTGCAATCTCAGTGTACATTCTTCAAGCAAAAGTCCAATGTGGGGCCTTAAAAGATCTTGCTTCTGCTTAAGCTGTGTTCTTCACTTGAATTTATACTTCCTGTTTCCAAAGAAAATCATTACAGTGCTTGAGGATAATGAAAACAGGCTGGGTTAGGGCAAGCAGTTGATCCAGCCAACTTTTGTGTAGGCAACCTGTTCTTATTCAAGAGTGGAGCCATTAAAATGAACGGGATCTTTCACTCAGGAAAGGCATATATGCATGGCAGAATGTATTTAGTCTGAAATAAAGCGAGGATTGTCCTTTGCTATTTTGCACACCCTCTTCCTCTGCAGTTGAGGTCTTGGTCCACATGTACGGAATTGAAGAAGAGCCCCTTCCCCAATCCAAACCACAGTAACAGGCAAAGAAACAAAATCTAAAACACCATACTGAAATAAGATCCTGTACTGCAGAAATACTTCCTTCCATGGAGAGGGGAGAGCAGTTGCATGGTACATAGTGGTCATTGCAATCATTTAAATCCTTGAAGACACACAATTAATACAATGTGGGCTGCATTATAAATCTAGAACAGGGCAGAACAGACCACAATCTATTTAGCATTCATCCAATTGTAAACACAAAACAGAAAAAATCCTAACAATTTAATCACAAAACAACTACAATCTTCAAGTACGCTCCTCCTTCCATTCTCCGTTTATTTTAAGAACCATTTTTTAAATTATTACTCCCTGTCATGTTTTGGACTGGTTGAACAAGACAGCCTTCACTGTGCTTCAAAGATGAGTTGTCCAAACTGTCACTGTTCATCCCGTTCAGAATCAGAAGGACCGTCAGCATCCTTACAGTGGAAGTCAGTATTTGACGGCATTTCCTCACCAGCAAGTTGAATCTTAAAATCTTGTAAAATATAGAAATAAATGGATAAATAAAGAGTAATCCTACAGTCAACAGACTTACTTTGTGTTTATGCCAGTATGACAGAGAACAAATCCAGCTAATATTTTAAAAGAGCCACAGAAGACACAAGTGAAAACACAACACTGAACTATGTGCTGAAAATGGTCTATGTTCAAGCAGGTGGCTGTTACAGGCATGGCACACTTCTACCCTGTCTAGGCTGGCAGGGGAAATGAAGGCCTGAGAAAAGGGCTCTGGATGTTTATCTTGCACCAGCCCTTTTGCCTTCCTTCAGTGGTAAAAGAGGTCAGAAAAAAGCTGGTTTTCCCAGCTCTCGACAGCCTCTGAGCTGCATTATCTGGTCATTTGCTCGCTTCCCTGCTATCCCACAGGAACATGTATAATGGCAGAACTAAGCAGAGACTGGTTAATATTCCCTGTGCCAGCTCCTGTTCAGGGAGCAAGAACACAGACAAAGGTGCAAAGACACCTGTAGCAAGTCAATTTAATTTAGGGCAGTCTGTGTACTGCACCCACGTCTGCCTGAGCTTGTACTTCCACCAAGAGCACAAAGGAACAAGTTTTGTTCTCTGGGAGCCTCCTCCACGCATTCCTGCCTGCACCTCGCCCTGCACTGCACTGAGACACACGGCGTGGCACAGCCAAGAAAGTCAGCCAAAGATCCTGGTGATCTGTTCCTGGCTCTGCCCCTGCTGCGCCCTGGGGTGTCAGCAATGTGGTTGTTGCCTCTATGCCTTGTTTTGCCCACCTGTGAAGCAGGCACTAAGGCATCCTGTGTCTCCAAGGGTATTTTTGGCTGTGACCTGCCTAAAGGTGCATATGCACTTGGGGTCCTTGGAGGAAGGGATTCATACATCCTAGACATCCGTGCACAGCACACATATGCGGAGCTTTAGTGCTGAGCTAAGAACATCGGTGTGGCTCAGAGGTTTCAGTATTTGCAGCAGGACTTTGGAGAAATGTTCCAGAGCTCAGGTGATTAAGATGAATGGCTGGAAAATATTATGCATAGCGAATTACTCTAACAGGGAATTACACACATGATATGCAAGAATGTTTAGGAACCCTAGAACAAGCACAGGATGTTACATTTCCTCTTGATGCAATACATATGTGGCAGTGGTACCTTTATTTTCCTCTCAGCTAGTAAACTGCCCAGGATGAAGATGCAAAGGTCTGACGTGAATGCTTGGGTTTATGTCTGGGTATGGGCAGCAGTTTCAGTGACACCCTTCCTATTTTTTCCTGATGCCAGAGAAGAGCCCAGCTCTGCATTTGGTGTGTGCCACAGCTGTGATCCCCTGTGCTACAGCAGGGCTTTACACTGGCACTTTGGCCCACACTTGCTATTTGCAGATAATAAGAATATAAACATATGTGAATGTTTGAGGAGTAACCCATGATTCAGCATAAATGTTTCCTTCTTTTCCACAGACCTAACTACAGGCAGTAGGAGCACATCAAATATGCATTGTCGAGTATATACTGAGGTTCAGTAAAACTAAAACTAGAAAGGGAAATCCTTCCCCATTGGAGCCTGAGGCTACTAAAAGTTATACCCAGCTCTGTGTTTGAGGGGATAAAACAATTGGAATTGAAATGCTGCTTCATTGCCTGAAGAGGTTTTTCCTATTCATGGGTCACAGTTACTCCACTAGACTGTGACCATATAGCCATAATTGGGCGGCTTTGGGTTTGTTTGAGATCACAGCAGGAAAAAGACAAACTGTGTTTCAAGCATGCAGTGTGTCACATAGACTGTTTTGGAATCGGTAGTTTATGAAGGGGCTGTGAGATTCCACTGCACCTTTGAGATGAGATGAACATGGGATCACAAGAAATGCTGTCCAAGTTTCCACTCTGCAATGAGTGATACGTGTGTTTTGAAAAACAGGAAGAGAGAGGGCACTGAAGAAGGCATAATTAATAAATTTAAAGTCCATACTGAGCTATAGCCACTTAATTTAAAATAAAGCATTTTGATTTTCTCGAAGAATCTATTTTTGCTTGTAGTATAATAATATATTTTAAAGATATACCATAATATTGCTATGATGGACAGATGTTTACCTTTGTTCCTATGACTGTGAAAGGAAAAAAGCTGAGCTTTGAATGCAGCACAGTTTAATAAACTGGCAGATCTAGTTTGATTTTTCATAGTTTTGAAAAGCTAAAGCAATAGAACTATGAAAATATTCCTAAATTATGTTGCCAGACAGCAGGGCATTATCTGTGCTGTTTTCTATGCGTAGCACTGCTCATTGCCACGCAACAAATCACAAAGGTCAGCAGACCCTGACCCTGAAAAGCAGCTGTGTTATAGCAGCCACTGGAAAATACCCATCCTTGCACATGAAAGTGTTCCAAGCAAGAACGTCTTTCCCCGATAGATTGAGATCCACATCCTGGATCATGCTTTTCCTCTGAACAACTAGTGGTGAGTAAAGCCCTTATGGAAAGATGAGTCCACCTAGGGAAATTTTTAAACTGTCACAGGTTTCTAACACATACGTACAAGTATGCCCAGGCATAATGAGGGTGCACTTTAATAGCACAAAAAGCAGCTTCTCCAGCCCCAACTAACATTAGTCAGAGCCTTATCTCCCTGCTGCCCCTTGCCCCAGCTCTGGAGACATCCACTCCTGGAGCTGTGAACTGCTCTCTGAGCTGCCTCCCCAGTTCTGGATTTGAGCAGCAAATTGAGCAATGCAGTGTAGTTTTCCCTGCTGTGCTCCCAGCTCCTCTGGCTGGTATGCCCAGGACAAGCCTCCCTCTTATGCTGCCTTTCTTCTTCCCCTACCCCCTCGCATCTCCCCAGTTATTTCCAGGTTGCTCCTGGATCAGCAGAGTTATTTATCTCTGAGAGGGCACTTGTCTAAGATTTTTAAGTCACCAATACAAACTACAGAGTTTCAGTTCATTGGCATTTCCCACTCTACTACCATGAGCTCTCTAACACCAGGCAACACCACAGCTCGAGTTTTCATCTCTGTGTAACTAAACTGAAGAATTTAAATCCACATTTAGGTGCTTCAGTAAGAAAACAGATGTCAAGAGCTGGGATGATTCTTCACATCTCCATGAAGTTTGCTACTCTTCACAACTGTCTGCACTCCAAGGAAGCGGTTCCCCAACTTTCTTCTTCTTTGGAAAAGGTGAAAGATATTTCATGGTCTGGCTGCTTGAAATCAGGCCTCTAAAAAGATGCTACAGCTGAGCAAGGTGAAGATCTGGCCCAGAAAGGAGATATTAATCATCCGTTTCCTATCTTGCTGAATGGGAAATGATGAGCTAGACTGCAGTATTAATGGTTCCTAAATGTTACGTATATTCTCTCTGCTTCCTGCTGGATGGGGACTAATACCACAGAGTTCCAGCTGGCTGCTCTTTTCTTCCCAGAGGAATTACCTATTTGCTTAAGTGACTTAATGAGATGCAAAAGTAAAGACAATAGAGGAGAGGCATGGGGCCTGCAGGTCCTCAGCAGAACACCTGTGTTTACTTGCCACTTGTTCTTCACTCCTTTTCCATCCTTTGCTCTCCTTTCTGGGCACACCTATAGATTCTGTAGCGCTTGTTGTCTGAACCAGATTCTGCCACGAAGCCCAGCAGCACCATTCTGGACCAGGTAATGTAGGACTTCAGGGCAGCCTGAGCCAGGCAAACACGGCAGAAAATGGTGCTGCTGAGGGACACGGCAAAGAGGCTCAGCTGCTCCCTGTTGGGGATCTCCCAGGCCTGCCTCCAGCTGGGCCTGCGCACACCCACGCTCCGGCCACTCTGCCCACAGGCTTCTGCTGTTTGAGAAGAGCAGGGCTTGTCTGGCAAGTGGGAGAGAGAGACACCTGCCCAGAAAGAAAGAGCATGGAGATGGGAGAACCAGGAGAACTGGTGAGGCTCTACTGGCCCCAGTGCCAGGTGGGCTGCCTTGTCCTCAGAGATGGTGGCTTCTTGAGGCTGGCAGGGGTGGTGTCTCTTCACCCCTTGGAACACAGCCTGCACCCCCAGCTGAAGGCACTGGAAAAGCTGGCAGTCGTAGTTATCTTCGCTCCACTGGGAACAGACTGAAACAGTTTTTCTTCACGGCTGTTTTATGAGAAGCAGGAAGAGAGTACCCGGACAGAGCACTAAGAATTAACTTTACAAATATATCTCCCTTTGACAAAATGTTTGAAGTTTGCCAGTTCCTTTACGTTCTCTCCCACTGGCTGAGGACAAACTTGTCCTGAATAGGAAAATGGGAACAGTGCAAGAGCACAGATGTCTGACATCTTCATGTCTTCTGGCTCAGAGAGAGGGAGATTAATAAGAGCTGCCAGAGAAATGCCTTGGAATGACCCTTTCTGATAGGAGAGACAGTATCCTGGAAACACCCATCATTTGTTGGCAGAGACACTCACTTCATTCCTTAGCTACACAACAAAATTTCTTTAACTCTTCTCAAGGTCATTTTTGGACTGGATTGCAAGAGTTTTATGTTAAAACAAAAAAAACCCCAACCAACCAGAAACCCATCAAAAAAAACCCCAACCACTTTGTTTCCTTCTGTTTTACATATACGACATTTCCTAAAAGGAACAAAATGTTGAAACAATTAAATATTTTGCTTTTTTACAGCCCTATCTTTCATTAAGAGACAGTCTGCCTAACATCTCTTCTTTCCTGTGAAGATGATAGATGAGGCTGGTTGAAGAAGACTTGCAGGATCCAGCAAGTGAGGTGCCATTTGCGTCATCAGCAACAGCAACCACCAGGCAATCATCTGCCATTTTTACTGTTTCAAAAGGAGACGAGGAGGAAGAATGGAGCAGGCTGAGATTTATTACAATCGGTGGAACAGCCTTTGAAGTTACGCAAATGAAAATCTGGATTATTTGCAGGAACAGATCCTATATGATGCTGTTGGGTTAGGCAAGGCCCTGTTTGTGGAAGAAACATCACATGAGCGTACTCTGATGTGAAACCTCCAAGAAAGACAGTTGGAGGCTGTCTCAGCAATCAAGAAAGTAGTGCATCAGTGATGAACCAGGGAATGGAGTTCATCAGAGCTGTACTGCTCAGCAAGCTGGGCTCAGTTCTCCCGTGGATGTCATCCCATTGTAGTTGCTGGAGAGACAAATGGAAGGGACTTCAGAATAACACATCAAACTCTAGTCTTCTACAAATCAGCCGCCATTTTGCTGCAGCAGCCTTTCCTTCGCACACCTGAGACCCCCAGAGAGCAGGAAGTGAACTCTAACAACTAATAAAATGCCAGCCATCAGATTTACTGCCTAAACAGTAATCTCAACTGCAGAGTTCTTTTACGTGACATCTTCCACTTCCCGGCCCCTGCCTTGAAAGCCCTGAAGTACCTGCACTGTCACATTCCCATCCTCTTTCCCGGGGAAATTGAACTGGATGGAAAGTGACAAGTATACACAAGTTTTGTGACTCTCAGGAATACTTTTGAAAGTTGAGAAAAGGAGAAGGAGACAGCCCAAATGCCCACGTTACTGGAAGTGGTAAGTGCTCTAGCAAGTGTGCCCAGAGTTCCTGAGACATATGCTGGGGACTCTTTCACTGCTCAGCCTCACTGAAACTCCTAAACTGTCGGGAGTTTAATGTTCCCTGCATGCCATTTTCTCACCTCCTCTTCATCAAGCTGATGGACAGTTCTGCTCATGGGGAAACCTGTAGTAATTCCATGGAAGCCAAAAGACTCAATCTTCCAGAAGTGCAATCAAACCATGAGGATTTAGTAGTGAATCTGACAGGGACAGAGAGAACTGGGGGGTTGGGGCTGTTCTAAATTGAATTGTTTGACCAAAGATTTGGTAAGTTCTTTTCTTCTCGTTCCTTTCTGAACACAATTATTTGTCCCAGTAGTTAGATTCACACTCATTCATGTCCAAACTAACTTCTTTCACATGATTAATCAGCAGCTGGAGGCTGGTGATGTCATGGACTTTGACATTAGGTTGTCATCAAATATTACATTTCTCTCTTTCTTTTTTCTTTCTTTTTTTTTTTTTAGCTAAACAGCTGCAGTGATGGGTTTACTGGCTGGTGGCCAGCTCAGACTGCACAGAAATGTAACACTCCTTGCCTCTGTTTTCCCATATTCCCCAGCTTGTTTGATCTCTACTGGAAAAGCTGACTTCCATGGCAAGACTGTTAGTAGCACCTACAGTTGCAGTGCATCCAAGAAAAATATACTTCAAGGACCAGGGAGTCCTTAAAGCCCTAGCAAACCAGGGATTCATCTCTTTTCCCTCAGAGGAAAAGTAGTGCTGGGGCAGCTTCAGCGTGCCAAGGTGATTGGACAAGTAGATTTTCATTTCAGATGGAAGATGGATGGAAGGAGTTTGGAGTCCCTCAGATGAAAGCTGTCAGTATGAACACACATTTCAGTTGCATCTACATGGAAACAAAACGTGTCTCAGCTTTTGGCTGGAAAAAGAAGGATGATGATCTTTGCAAGAAGAGTGCAGGACAATTTACGGTTGATGAAATTTGCCTGGACATTGTTAATAGTCATCTATCAGGTTTACTGGAGATGGGTAATCCATGAAGTCAATACTGCACTGCATTTTTGGTTAAAAACCTGATTAATGATGCTCATCTTTTTCTCCGTCAAAACTATGCTATTCCATTCTTAATGCTTAAATGATTCTCAGAGGTTTTTTTTTCCCTCAAGTTTGGGGTGAAGTGGAGCCATTTGCCATTTACAGTAAGTTGTAAAAGGGGAAGGTGAGGCTTTGCATTCTCTAAAAACTTTGGTTTTTTTTTTTCAAGTTCTGTCTCCAACAAAGTATAAGTTTAAAAAGCCCACATCTGGTCCAACCTGCTCTCAGTGACAAATGCTGCCTTTGAGAAGGCAGCCTTGACGGGTTAGTTTTGGAATAACTCTGATGGTTTATTTTTTATTTTACTTTTCAAACATTTCAAAGTGTTTATAACACACTGAGAACACAAATGTTGGGAAGTTTTGGTTGATTTAGTTAAATTGAGACATTAGCTGTATTGCAGGCAAATGGATATGGAATAGCTATTACAGCACTCAATTTTCCAAATCATTACAGAAGGATGAGATTACAGTCAAATATTTTATGTTAAAATGCTTAAGCATTCAAAATTATGGAAGCTTTTTCATCAGTAAATGCAAAATTATTGCAGCAATTCCGAGTATCAGCAGGGTTTGAAAGCCTTTAATTAATTTTGGTTACATTTGAAATAATCTTAATAATTTCAGAATAATAAAACAGATCACTCCCTGGGAAGACTCATATAAAGTGGATTACATCACACCTGAAATAAGTTTTGGCTCTTTCTCTGTCATTCAAATAATCCATGAAAAATCTCCAAAAGGCTAACAACCGTAGAAGGAAACACAAATTAAAGTCTGCATATGTTACCCTGTTATGTCAAAGAAAAATACCTACTGATTTGAACAGCCTAAGGACCAGATCTTGTACTGTACACCTAAATTAGAAATTCATCTGTCTCTAGGACAGAAGCTTACCAAGTTCTCTCTTCCAGAATTCAGTTCAAAATCCCATCAGGCACTCTTTCCAAGGAAGTGCTTTTTTCCACATTTCCTATTTTCACTTGAACTATTCAAAGATCGAAAGCAAGGATTTACATACGAGGTACTAAATAGTCTACTGAATTCAAATCAGTTTCCACTGGGTAGATAATAATTTTTTCCATCCACATTTAAGGTAAACATGCTGGACAGCCTTTCTTTTTAAAAAGCTGATGCAACGTAAACAGGATGAATGAATAGGTAGCTCTCTGCAGCTACAGATGGAAGAGCTCTGAGCATTTG
Organism: Cephalopterus ornatus; assembly: GCA_013396775.1. Lineage (NCBI taxonomy): Eukaryota > Metazoa > Chordata > Aves > Passeriformes > Cotingidae > Cephalopterus > Cephalopterus ornatus. The sequence continues at coordinate 350,205 of VZRE01012498.1, forward strand.
GCAGTGGTGAGGCCAGTCTTGCCCATGGCACAAGTCCGAAAACGGAGAACTGACAGTGTGATGTCCAAGGCAATGCAGGGAAGCAGCAGCAGAGAAAGCAAAAAGGGCTTTCTTGCCTGCCAACCCAACCAGGACCACGCTGGGGTCTTGGGACTGCATTGATGGACTTGGCTCTTGTATTTCGAGAGACAGACAGAGCTAAGTATCTAAAAACAGCTAAAACCTTTTTTCCTCATTCCTGTTTTCATATGGTTACATTTGCATGACATGTTTAAAGCCAACACACCAGGTAGTTACTTGAACAAGTTCCTGCAAGTAGCTGTTCTGCGACACAGTTACTGTAGGAGCTCTCATTGTGGTAGTTTGTTGTAGTAGTTTGTCTTCAGCTGCCTTGGCTCAGCTTGGCCCAGCCACAGTTTCTCAGCCTGCATGGACACACCTTGTTTGCCATTGTCTCCTCTCCCTGCAGGTGAATAGCAAAGTCCAGATGATTTGCTCCATGTATCTATCTGAGATTCAGGCCTTCCATGGTGCTCAGGCAGCTCGACAAGACCCTTCTCACTCTGCCCAAGCTCCCAGCTTTTATTAGCTCTGCCCATAATATTCCAGTACTTCTTGGGTTTACATTTATTTTCTTTACGCTTATTGTCCTCCTATTGCTGCTAGTGTTTCATAAAACTCCCAGTCGGATCCAAATGCCGAAGGGCAGAGAATCACTGACTCCTACAGGCACTCAATCAAATTTTTCCTTTATGGTCTTACAGAGAGGGTTGAATCTAAAAGCTCAGTAGAGCATCATTTGTTTTACTGGTTGGTTTTCTGAAGGGTAAATATCAAATAAAAGCATAGGAAGCCAACCCAAGAAACGGCTGGAATGAGTAGCTCCTGTTTATTTCATCTGCAAAATGTACCTAGGTAACCTTCTGTTTACAGCTAATCCTATGGAACAGCCATTGAGATGCTGCTGAAAGCTGAGACTGTCACATCAGTAGCTGAAGCAGTGCTAATGAAACCACTGAGTACAGGCTATTCTACAGAAGAAATGGGGAGGCACAGGAAACAGATTTCTGTTTTCTTTTAGCAGCACTGCTTAGCTGGAGAACCCACAGGTAAATAAAGGAGGTCAGAAGGTGCCACTCAGGATGCCACAAGGAGAAGGGGAAGCCATGCCTAGAGGAGAAGCAGCCCCACAAGCACAGCAGTCGGGCAGAGGCTGCAGCCTCAGGCCTGCTGATCAAAGTTCTTTGCCCAGGTGGTGAAGCAGAAGCTTCACCACAAGAACAAAGGGTGCACAAACATTTCTTCATGGGTGAAAGGTTCTGAGCTGAAAAACTTAAAAGTTGGGGGCATTGCTACTCCTAACACCTTCCCTCTTCCTCCTGGGGGACCACTCCCAGAGGCAATTGGATGCAGCACTGGCCTTTCATGACTTATGAAATGGGAACACAGTTTTATTTACTTCCTGACCCTTGGCTCAAAACATCTGCAGCTTTATATAAATAAAAAGCAACCACTGCTACTTAGCAACTTCTTCTGCCCCTGCTTCATTTTGCCAAGAGACAGAGGCCATGCTGTGCTGTGACTGTGATGAACTACAGGTGCTGTGGTGATATTTAAGAACTGTCGGTTGGGCTCCCCAGGCAGCTGGCACCATTGCTCTTCATCTTGCATCTTGTCTAGCAGGATGAAACCTGGCTGGTCAGGTAAAGGGGCACAGCTGGAAATTTTAGTCAAACTGAGAAAGTAAATTGAAAATGGAGCCTTCTTCATCAGAAACATCTTGAGTTTCTGTTCCAGATGAGGCAGCTGAGTTGGCATTCTCAACTTCTCTTGTCCCTCCAGTATGTGATAGAAAAGCTGCTACTGCTGCTCCTTTTGCACCTCTACTAGAGGAAAAAGCTGATCAAGTTTTGCCAGGTGAACACTGGGTCATGAGCATAGGTGATACTTCTTCAGAGGAGAGCTCTGACAAAGCTTTTCATTCCCCTTCTTCCTGAAGAAACTCTGGAAATTTGTTGGAAGCAGATGGTTTCTGTCATTTTGCTGAGGTGATGCTGGAAACTGCATAGTGGTTGCTGAAAGATTCTTCAAAAATAAAGTGCTAGGAAGGACTTCTGCAAATCTTTGAAACCGAGTCCTTGCAAATGTTCATTTGTCAGTGTCATCTTCATGGATTCAGCAAAATGGAAGGGGATTCTCCAGTATCTATCTCACCAGACAAACTTCAAGCACTAGCAGCAGCAGGTTCTGCTCTTGGCAAGATACATCAGTCCCACATGAAATAACTCTTGGGATATTCTGGTACTTGCATATACAGTAAGCTTTTACAAGCTAGGAGATGAGGATGGTAGTGAATGTCCTGATTTTGTCTCTCTGGTTATTCTCAGCAAATCTCGATGCAGTGTTTCTCAGGAGCAGAAATACTGAAAAAATAGGTTTTGGTTATTTCTGATTACTTTGAGCCCAGGAAATGGAAATATAGTATCACCATATTGTGCTTTTTTTGTACTTGATCTGTATCTTGCTGCACCAAAAATTTAAATTTTCTTGTGGCATCTACTGAATGCTGACAAGATACGTGTCAGCATCATATTATTACCTACACATTCATTTCACATTGTTGTGGCTGAAGACAACTGCTATTTGGGTTTCTACATCCATTTTGATACTTTGGAAAATTCTACACTTCTCTGCTCCCATATGACAAAAACACAAGGGTGGGGTATGACTTAACAGAACTGTATTTAACATTTTATTCAGCCTCAACTTTAGGTTTAAAATGCCCCCAGGAGGCCTTTTAAATATCCACCTTTGCCTTTTTTTTAATCAGTTGCTTATTTACCATAGCTTTGTCTTTCTTGGTTTGTAAATGATGACAACTAACTCATCTCCTTTGCATTTTTTTGTTACTCTTCTACTGTGATCCCTATTTCAGGAGAGATTATCCCACTTGCTATGAATGTGTAAGCAGAGTGCTGGTGTAAAAAACACATCATCAGCTCTCTCTCACCGAACCCAGATTTGAAGGAAGGCTGCTTAAGGAGAAGCCCAGACATTCAACGTGTGGCTGGAGCTGCTTCTGCAGAAGAGAATGATCCCTGTGCATCAGCCCCATAGGAGGATATCCAGATATCTGCACCCAGCACCTCCACACCTAATGAGCCATGTGCTGAATCAACAACAGATTGGAGGTGCCTGTACATCCCTATCAACCCAACTCCACAGACACACCCTGGTTGGTGCCCAGGATGCAGCTTCTGCTCTATCTGATACTTGACCTCACAATGATAACTCTTTTCTAGTAGTCTTGTCCTGTCTCACCAGTCTCTACACCCTGAAGGGTTGCTTTGAGGGAGATGAACCAGTTTGCTCCAGCCCAGGGAAGCTGAAGGCCCCAGACACTGGTGGTGTGCCCAGAAAAAGGTCAGCACGTGGCTAATCCAGTTGCTGCCCCAGCAGCAAAGGCCACTCACACAAAACCTGTAATTCATATTTCCTGATGAGTCAATGCCCCTTCCTTTCCTCAGGTCAGACTAGGGGAGAGGCAGTGCAAGGAACAGATTTGGTGTTGTCCCACCCCTCCTACATTACATTTGGGTGTGACAGCACTGCAGCTGGCAAAGCTGCACAGCTGTCCTACAGGAGTCACACACTGTCCTTTCTGTCTCCATAGTGAGTGGATATGCTTTTATGGCACACTGGAAATGACACAATAGAGTCCAGTGCTCAGTGACTGCTGGATGCTCAGCACTGGCATTGATCAATGGCCCTGGGATTTGCCAGGAAAAGTACCGTCAGGAAGCAATTCCCTTTCTGATCCTTCCCTCCTTTGTTTCCACTCCTCCTTCCCGTTCCATTTTTTTCCTTCTTCTTTCCTTCCTTCCTTTCTTTCCTCCTCCTCTCCCTCTTCTTTCTCTCTCTCCTTCTGAAGAACAGCTCATTCTATTGTTTATTGCTATGTAACACTGCTGGCCATCAGGAAACCTTTGGAAACCAAGGAAAACAGAGATACTGTGACAAAACTCAAGTGTACAATGGGTTCAAAGGCACTCAGCAGCATGAGCATCACAGTAAGCTCAGCATGTGGTAGGGCAGACCCTGAATTAGGATGCAAGAAGAGGCAGAACCACAGAAGAACAGAGGAAAAGATGAAGAAAGATGTATTGCTTTCTGGGATGAGATGAGCAATGCAACCATGCAGGTATTTGATTAGAACTCCGTGTTGCAACATGATCCCTATTCAAAAGTCTGATGTGTTTTCTCGGGACTCTGGCATAAATTAGACCGCAGACCTCCAAAAAAGTCTTAGTTTTGAAGGGGGCAGAGTTAAATGTTTTTGGATTATCCATTCTTTGTCCCATCTGCCATTCCTTGTCATTTTAACTTTGCTTTCTCCATTGGTGGGGATTGGTCAGCTCATATGGTATTTAGAGTCAATTTTACAATTTGCAGAAACTAATGAAGCTTTTTGGGTTCATTGCTGGGTATGTTCAAGTAGCTATCCTTCATGATTCAGTTTTTCTTACATGGGTCAACTTTTGCTTGTTTCAGACTTCACAAGAACTATTTTACAGCAAAAAGCCTACCATCACTGTAAGTCCTCCTATAAAATCACACAGGAGGCTGGTATAATCTGCGTGCTTTTTCCACTCTCCATAAATTTCAGTAGAAGATTATATCCTATTTATAGGAGTCCACTAAATAGTTCAAATAAACCACAAAGAGCAATAGGAAAGGCTGACAACTGGCCTCTTTCAGCAAACTGTCCATCAACTTTGCAGTGTACTTTGACAGAACCAAAAATTATGTTAGCTTTGTTAACAATGAAAGGAACTACTTCAGCATGTCAGAAATGTATTGGCTTTACAATAAGATCAAAACAGATCGCAACATTAGACAAAGTTTCTCCCTTTGACTAAATCTGGTAGACATAGAACAGTTTTGAGAAGATGCGCCTGTGAGAAATGGGAGATGTGGGTCAGATGTGGGTTTTACACTGCCTACATGAGTACTTGTGTTTGCAGAAGAGGTGGCCACTACCATCAGATATTTTATAATGTTAGTGTTCTATTTAACCTTTTTCACTATAAGAAGGAAAGATTTCATTATGAGTTGAGTAAAGTATGTTCCACACAGCACAGCAACATTTTACAGTTTTTCTTGTGAATGCAAATAAACCCAGATATCTCTACTATGGATCGGCTCAAAACCATTTCAGCTCAACTCTGATTTATTTGGCTCAGCCACCCAACTGAAAATTTATTCAAATTACCTTATGAGTCAGAACCTCATGGACATAAGTGAAAAGTGTGTGTATATAACATGCAAGAGTCTGTCCAAGAGTTTACTCTCTAAGGAACAAGTAAGGCCTCAGAAAGGTTCCTATCTCTGTGAACATTTAGTAAGTCTCTGCAGGCACTGGGAAGCCAGCCTGGACTACCACTGCTCTAAATCAGTGCCCAAGCCAGAAGTTCTTCTCTCCTTGCTGCTCAAATCTCCCACTTCCTTTCTGCAGAAAAACTATTCTGGTTCTGGTGGTTAAAGGCTCTCCTCACTATCACAAGAGCTCTTCCTTATTCCCACAGTGTGCACTAGGTAGCTCTTCAGACACCACTAGACACAGTAGCTCAGCACTGAGATTAGAATCAGAGGTTCTGTGTTCAGATATAACCTCTACAGTGGGAACAAGTTCATCTTTTCAAGATCCAGGAACACTCATCCACCATGACCTGCCGAGTGTACCTGCTGTGGCATTGGCTGTTTTAACTGCAGCTCGGGATGTGAGGGCTAGACTTGATTCAGCACTCACAAGGAATCTTCCCTGAATAAGCAGAGCAGGCATGGAGTTTATAGAAACTGTCACAGTGGCTCTCTGAGACAAGAAATTACTTTAAGAAGTGAAATGACTTTACTGGCTTTTACGATGTCTGCTCTAGGTTGAAGAATTAAATGAATCTCATGTTGTTATGGAGCCTCCTGTACAAATGTTGAAATAAACAGAAGTGTGAAAAACCCTGAGAAAGCCACAGGAGACAAAAATGCAGATTAGGGAGAAAAGCAGAGGTGGGTGAGAAATGATCTAAGTGTTGGCATTGTGTGCAGTACAGTGGGCATTGCTCATCTTCATTAACAACATAGCACTTTGCTACCCCCTCTCTGGAGGGGCTGCCTCGAGGCACTTCTCACTCAGGGTGATTATCATATTTCCCATGCAGATGGGAAAACCAAGGCAGGGAAAGGTCAAGACCAACACTTTAAAAACTGGCAGTGATTTTTGGTGTCTGAATTTCTGCCTGTCTAAAAGGGAACCAGTCTGGCTTCCTTCAAGAAGGCCGTGACTTGAATGAACCTCATGACTTCCATGAACTCCATGACTTGAACAAAGTGTGGAATATTGTCTGCTCAGCACATATAAAAACAAGGTCCAAAGTGTCTCCTATTCAGCAAATGAGTACATGGGAAATGTTGCTCTCTAATATGCTACTGTAGCTCATACAGAAATTCACCAGTATTACTGCTTCCTTTTCTGAATTATAGTGAAGGAATCTGCTTTTTAAATAATGTATCTGATTTGGATGTTACTTATCACAGCTTTTGTATTCACATTGGAATACAAGCTGTCCACAAATATCATGAAGGTATCTTGTGGAGCTGCATTTGCTTTTTTCTGACATTTGTATGGATAAACTTATCTGACTTCATAGGGAAGATGAGGAAACTGCATCTTCCCTACATATAGTGAAGAACTGTAAATTCTTCTTTTGGATATGGGTATTGCAGCTCTTCTGACAGCACTACACCCACCCTCTGTCTTGCTGAGTTTTACACTGCCTTCAGTGACAGCACAGATGCTGAAGTTGAGCTGTTGGTGACTCTCAGACAATGTGTCCACAGAGTGGTGGTATTCTTTTATCCCTGATTTCAAGCGCAGAAAAGTTCCTGACTGAACCAAGAAGAAACCAAGCTGACTGTTTGCCTCAGGTCTAGATTTTCTCAGGGCTACTTTGCAGTTGGAAATGTCAGGGAATTCAGACTGCATCAGTGAGCACCAATCCAAATTCTGGTGCCACACCTCCCTTTGCTCAGGTGCTCACTTTGGCACTATCACAGTGCATTGTCTTTTCTGCTATTTCTCCCTTCTCCTTATATTTGCACTACACTGTTTCTATTTGTGCAAATATCCAGTTCCTCATGTGGATTTAGGAAAAAGCCGGTGCACCTCCACAGATACCACAGACATTTCGGAAAACCTGTAGCTTGCATTCAAATGAACTTCTGTGATTTTTATTTATTTGCAATGTCCTCTCCTCAGTAATTCTCAATTGAATAATTACTTTCTTCCAGGATAACTTCATCTTGACAACGTCAGATCTCTGTGCTATTCTCTTTCATTTCTCTCTCCTTGATTATTATATATAATTTTGTGAGCTGTTGAGTAGCAGCTGTACTCCCACCCAGCCCCAGGTGAAATGATCTCCAGGCTCTACATGGGCTTTGGGAGACACATACAAACAGGATCAAATTAATAGAGTTTATCCACCCCCACCAGTCAAATCTGCCTGTTTGTTAGACTTGCAGTATGACTGTCTTTCAGTAAGACGGTTTTTGACGAAGAATGAATGTCACCCATACTGCCTGCTTTGCTGCTCTGGAAACACATTATTGTTATGTGAAAACATCTGTGAGATGTATGGGAATACCAAGGTGATTTGGGTGAAATATGGCAATGAAACAAAGAAAGGTGTGCTTAATTGTGCTTATGAAAACTTACAGATGGGGAATATGATCCATTAGCAAGTGCAATACCTTGCAGAATTTAAAAATAATTAACTTTTAAGTTCTTCTTGAAGTGATTGCTGATAGTCAGAGGGAGTCATAAAGAAGAAGAAGATGAGGAGGTACTAGTTATTGTTATTTCCTTAATTTTAGATATATACTTGAATATCCCTGATACATAAAATAAGTTTTTAGTTTTTTTCTTCAACTTACGCTTTCATTTTTCAAGAGGAAAAATAAAGCCCCAAGGTTTTGGAAAGCCACAGTGGTTTAACTGTAGATTTGCCTTAAACCCGTTTTATTTGATCAGTAGAAAATCCTTGTACAAACTCACTTATTTATCTTAATATGTAATAAACTCTTCAGTTACTTCATAACTGAATATCAAATTGGCTTCATCCAATTTAAGTAAGTTCATTAAGCTATTAGAGGGACTCCAAAGGAGGGCCTCGAGGATGGTGAAGGGCCTTGAGGGGAAGCCGTATGAGGAGCGGCTGAGGTCACTTGGTCTGTTCAACCTGGAGAAGAGAAGACTGAAGGGAGACTTCATTGTGGTCTTCAGCATCCTCATGAGGGGAGGTGGGGGTGCAGGTGCTGATCTCTTCACTCTCGTGACCAGTGACGGGACCCCAGGGAACAGCGTGAAGTTGCGTTAGGGGAGGTTTACATTGGATGCCAGGAAAAGGTTTTTCACCCAGAGGGTGGTTGGGCACTGGAACAGGCTCCCCAGGGAAGTGGTCACAGCACCAAGCCTGACAGAGTTCAAGAAGCGTTTGGATGATGCTCTCAGGCACATGGTGTGACTCTTGGGGATGGTCCTGTGCAGGGCCAGGAGTTGGACCCGACAATCCTGATGGGTCTCTTCCAACTCAGCATATTCTATGATTCTATGAAAACCTAATTTAAGGCTTGATTAAATGTTGTTAATGCAAAGTTAAATAAACTAAATGCCGGTGAAAACTATTTTAGTAATTGCCACTCCTGCTGAAGGGTAAGGAGTTTAAAACAAACTTACTTAATTTACTTTAAAAGTTACTAAAATAAACTATTCTAAGTGCTTCTGTGCAGAGAAGCTTGCAGAAATAGGACAATGAATTCTGGAAAACTGCTTCTTAACATGAGTACATGAGAGAAGTTCAGAAACAGAAAGCAATTAAACCTTGTGTTTCTTTTAAACTAAAATCAAAATACGACACTCTCCCCCTTATCCCTTAAGGGAGCGAAAAATACATTTTTGCCTATATTCTCTCGGTTTCCTTGCCCATGCTGCTACAGCTGTAGCTCTATCGATGGGAACACTGGTCATGATACAACTGTTGCAGCAAAGACAAACTGGGCTCAATCTGAATGCCTGAAGAGCGTGGTGGAATCCAGCAAAACGTGGCTTTCAAAACAATCATTCTGGTAACGTCAGAAGCTTTGCAACACAAGACATTTCACAGATGCTTTCTCCAGAGAGGGCTATATGAGCAGATAATGTATTTCGCAGAGAGGTGATTGCAATAAAAATCCCCTGAAAGGCTTATCACAGAGCGTGCCGGAGCTGGGGCTCCAGACGTCGGAACTCATCCCGCTGCCGAGGAGAGGACGTGCGCGGCAGAGCTCTGTCCCCTAGTGGGCACAGCGAGACTCCTCTGCATAGGTGGTGGAGGGGGAATCGCCCTCAAATACAATCGGGAAGGACTTATTTGGATATTAATGTATAATTCGCATTCCTTACTCACGTTCCCCCACCATAGACAGCAACAGTCCCAAGTAAATTACACAATTACTCATCTGTATAGTTATGGGCAATTTTTTTTCTCTCTCTCTTTTTTTTTCCCCCTGTCATGTGCATGTTTAAAAATGTTAGACATTTATTTTCCTTTTTTTACAAGACTGAACTCATTTCAGTTAAAGTCATTGTTAATTTGTCACTGATCTCAAACAGAGGAGAGTAATGTTAACTCACAGTTTTCCAAGTCACATGAAGAGGTCTGCTAATTGCTCAGAGCCTGGGATTGCCTGAAGGATTTGTCCCAAGATCTGGAAAGCCAAAGAAATATCGACAACCTTAAAGGCATAATACTGCTCTTCAGACTGGTGCATTTATCTCCTAAAGGGACACTTGATTCTTTAGCAAAACTGTACAGAACATGTACATAAGGAGGCAGAGAGACAGTGGTCCAGAGTGCACCACAGCAGCAGGAGCTCTGCTCCCAGACAGGCAAAGGGCACTCCCACTGGGGCTGTCCTGGTCCTGCTTGGAGGGCCTGCAAAAGACGTGTGCTTAAAAGCAAGGCTTATGTGGCATTCCATTGAGTTGGATGCACCACTGACTGCGTTTTAACTGCACAGTTCACCAGATTTAATTCCTGTGCCCTTCCCACTGCCGTGGCCTTGTCTGTTTGAGAGACTCTTGTGTTTAGCTCATTTCTGCATCCGTTAGTAAGCAATAATCTACACAGCTTCTGTGGTGCTGTTGACCTGGAAGGAATGGACTGTGAAATAATCTCAGGTCTGTGCATGACACAACTGATTAGTATCCCCTTACGATGGAGGTGTGCTTCCTAGAGTCAGATCCATAGTCTACAATGTAGGGAACTATGGATCCATACTTAGCGCTGTTTTAGACGGAAGGATATACAGTGCTTTTTGGTCTGGAGCTTAAATCTGAAGTTGGATCTGAGGTGTCAAGGATACACCAGTGTGGAAGTACTCTTTAAAAATCCACATGGAAGTGTGACACCAATATATGATTCCTGCCCACAGGTGGCACTCGGTCATGAGCCCTGGATGCTAGCTAAGTCATTTCATGTATTAGCAGATCTCCTCCAGTTATGAGAAAAATGTTTGTTTTGGTATTCTGTAATGACCTTTTCTTGAGGCTCTGCAGATCTGCAGAGTGGAATAAACTGAGCAAGACTCTTGGAAAGTACTGTCTATTCTAGCACAAAACCTCAGATATGCTGGGCCTGACCCTATTCAAATCTTCTGTGCAAGCACAAGAGGTTTTAATGTTATTTTGACAGGAGTCACGTCTGTTTCCATTCAAAAGTCAAGGGAGCATCTCTGTTTGAATTTGTGTCAGTAGTCTATTTCCGGGTATTATTCACATCTCCTGAAATAAAACAGTCACAATTCCTTGGATGTATTTGGAGGATTGCGACAGTTTATGACCAAAATCTCCCTGAGATTTCCTCCTGTAAACATCTCAGTAACAAAACAGAGAACATTAGGGCAATCCCAGAGAATGTCCCTATGTACTTCAGAACAACCACCAGCCTGGCAAGAGACACTGACCTCCCACGTCAGGAAGCTGTGATGCAGCTTGTCACATGATTTTCCTAGGAACAGGCGTATTTTACTTTATCTGTGAAAGATCCTTTAAGAAAATGACTGCAAAGATCTGTTTGAAATAGAAAAAAAAGCAGAAATATTTTTGATGGCCATATGATACAGTGGGGCTTTGCTCAAAGAGCCTTTTAAGTTGCTCTCAGGTCAGATGCTCCTCATGTGAAGCAGCTAGGAAAAAATGTGAAGGGGCATTCTGGCTGAAAGCTGCATGGAAGCAACACTCATGGACAAAGAGACTGTAACAACTATTTGTCTTCCTAAATCCACTTTAGGGTACAGAAAAGGAACACTGAGTTAAGCTAAATTTTTGCCTTTGAAAACTACAAAGGAGTCAGGCAGGATATGCATTCTCAGAAAGACAGCTGGGTTTCACATACCCACAGCCCCAGTGCCATCAGTTCTTGTACTTTCATGAAGGTTGCAGTACATGTAATTTTTCCTAAAACCCTTGGCTAGGTTGCACAAGGCCTACACCTCTTTGCACTTGTCCATCAGGGTGAGAGCAAAAAAGAGGATCTAGTGAGAATGTGGAAATAAACAATAATTTGCCTCTAAATTTCAGGCCAGAGACCCGAATACAAACCCATGTAGTTCATGTCAATGTAATCTTTTCCACAGCCCTTCATGCAACAGAGCAGCATTTTTAAGATATACCAAAAGCTGCAAGTTTAGCTTCTAAAGCTGCTGATAAAGGGCAACTGGGCTTGTAAAACCAGTTCCCACCCCTTCAGCCCCTAGAAGAAGGAGCCTAAGAACAATTTCCCTATCTCCTGCACAGATCAGGGGTTTCACTGGAAACGTGCATGTTGCTGGCTCAGTGAGTACTCTGGGCAGGCTTAGCTAGACTGGTGAGGTGAAAAGCAGCACAGTTCAGACTATCAGTGCTTTGGCTTTGAAGTTGTAAAATGCTTTAAAACAGAAAAATATTTTTACTGTTATTGCAAATTTGTGTCAGATACGTAAGCTCCATGTAAAAGTAAAGGGGTGTAAAACAACTGTCGGTTGTGGGTAAAGCTGAGTGCAACCAAAATTGCTCCTTCTCCTAATATTTAACTTAACAACCAGCTGAGCATACATTGAATGAAGGATTAAATTAATCAGAGAAATTCCCATTTAAAAAATCTCCTGCTGGATCAAGTGTCCAGTGAAAGGGAATTCAACAGCTCAGCACAAAGACCAAAGGTAGACACAGTTTTGAGAGAAAAGTGTTAGAAAAGCTCTGACAATCTGCTAGTGAAGAACACAGCCAAGCACACAATTTCTCAGTTTTCCCAGACTGATTTTACCTTAGCGAAGGCCAGCTGGCCATGCTTGGATAGGCAGCTCTCTGGGGCTCTGAAGAATTTTACATGTAACTTATTTCTCTGTGCAGAGTGGTTCAAAACAAGGATTACAGACACAAGGAAGGTGTATCATTTGTCACCAATATTGTACAGGTAATTTGGGGAAAAGAACATGACGGCCAACTTAGATTTGGAATCTGCAAAAAATTCCATTTTGCCCAATGATATACAGTGGGGCAGTACACTTATTGTATCTCGTGTCTCCTTCATTGCCATCTCACCCTTCATTCCTTTTGTATGCAAGATCATCACGAACGGCATGGAGCAAAGAGGAGTGTGAAGCTCTGCTGCAAATATTCCCTGTGTTTGTGCCTGAGGTTCTTCCTTAAATGACAACAGCAGCAGAAGGAAATTGCCACGACTCCTGTTCGTGTCTCTGCCCCCACAGATGATGAGCAAGTGATGCAGAGCTGCCGGAATCTTAATTTCGTTTGACTGATGCTTGATAAAGCAATGGGAACAGAGGCAGGAGTGGTTTGTGTGCTGACTGAAGAGCAGTTTCATCTGTCTAAGGAATTATCTTGCTTACTATCATGTTAATTTAAATAAAAAAAATTAAACAAAAAGGCTTACATTCTGAAAATACAAACTTCTCACGTACATAGCAAATAATGTGAAATCGTAATTTTCTTTTCTTCACCCCTCTGATCTATAGACTGAGCAGGGGTCAGACACAACTCCAGCAGAACCATTCTTTGACCATTTCCTCTGCCTTCTCTATTTAGTTCTCCACACTTCTACCTAATTATTATCCCTTTTAATTTCCATCAGGATCTACACACTTGCATAGCTTTTCGTTTACTGAAGGAATGCGCTGATAAACATTTAAGCCTTGCAGCACCTGAAGGGAGCCTACAAGAAGGGCAGAGAGGGACTTTTTACAAGAGCATGTAGTGACAGTACATGGGGGAATGGATTCAAACTCAAGGAGAACAGGTTTAAATTAGG
>VZRE01012498.1:364260-395225 GCA_013396775.1 Cephalopterus ornatus
AGGGTCGCCGCTGTGTGCGTGTGTCTATATATACGCGCATACGTATATTCTTATTTTGGTGTGTATTTCGTATAGGTATATATATAAATATATGTTTACGCGTGTGGTTTTATATATGCCTGCGTATATATACGCATCTGTTTCTCCTGGGCGGTGGCGTCCCCACCTGCCATCCCGGTTTTCGTTTGGAAGTGCCTCGGGCGCACCTTCAGCGGCAGCAGCTTTTTAAGCCTTAGAGGGGACACGTGGGGAGAAAGAACATCTGTATGAGAGCAGGGTCTTCTCTGGCCTCCTGCAAAATCTCTGCCTGGCGGGTGTGTGTGTGTGTGTGTGTCTTTTTTCTTTTAAATGTAGGTGTGTGTTGTCCCTGTCTCCGGCCGTGCGCTTGGAGAAGCAGAGCCAGCCCCGGTGTGTCCCTGCGTGTCCCCTGCCTGCCAGCAGCCCGTGGTGGGCCTCGGGGGAAGGCGGGGGCACCCAGGCTCTGTGACACCCGGGTAGGACGCAGGAACTCAGCCCCAGCACAGGTGTCCTTGAGCGTCCCCGGTGTGTCCAGCACCTGTTGGCTCCAATGCCCCCAGCAGGATTAGGACCAACGCGAGGAGCTGCTCCTGCATGTGAAGTCTGACCCAGGCTTTGGGGTTTTGCTGGTGAAAGTGGGTCTGCAGGGCTGTGGTGCCTTTATGCTGTGATGTGGAGTTGGCTGATAAGAGTGCTTGGGCTTGATGCTGGCAAAATAATCCTTCTGACCCTCTTGGGGAGGGTCTGATTTCAGCCCTGCCAGCAAAATCACCCTTTGGGGCTATGTGTTGTGTCTTTCTTGTGGGACAAAAGAAAGCAGTGTTCAGCTAAAATGCAGAAAGAAAGCTACAAATCTTTACAACCTCCTGTACCATCTCCTATGTTTTTATTGTTTGTGGTCTGAGGCTGAAAGTGAGTGGTATTTTCAAGTTCTCTTTTAGCCACTGAGACATGGTGTGTTCCAAGTCCCCTGTCATTTTAGCAGCATGCCCGTTCTGTCTTTTTTTATTGGCAAGAACCTGGTAATCTTTCCTCCTAATTTTGGCCCCACCACTTAGGATTTCTTAAGAGTTTTTTTCCTTCTCTTCATATTTACCAGCAGCAGTGATTGCGAGAGCCAAAACTTAGGAGAATGTCAGGCTGTCAGTGTCATCTCAAAGCTTTCTCTTGATCTAAATATAGCAAAGAAAAAACAATTCTCTTCATCTAATTGCCATCAAAGAGAACAATATTGTTTTCTTATATTGTATAAGCAGGAATTTTAACTCTCAAGTGGATGAGTATTCTGAAAGCTATAGCAGCTGTTCTGTGCTGTATATTGTACTGGTATTATTTGTGACAGATAAAATGCAGAGCAAAGGATTTAGGTTGTTTGCACCATGAAAATAAAAGGCAAACTGAGGCTACATCCTAACGTTCGTGTGAACTGGCCCAGTTTCATCAAAATCCATAAAGCTGATTTATCGCAGTTGAGGAAAGAGGTCCCTTGCACGAAGGACATATGGAAAGAGAGAACTGGTGACTACTGCTTTCCTTCAGGCTTCACAAGTCTGCTATAAAGCAGGAGTAATTGTATTCCCACTTCGGCTACTCTGTTACACGCAGCACTTACTACTGACCTAGTTTTTGTCCCCTTTCATTTTTGCCACACGGTTTTGAGAGTTCGGTCTTTTGGCTCTTAAATGTTGCATGATTTTTTGAATGGGATCTGATGGTTTGAACCCATCTACAGAGGCGAAGAGGAGAACTTTGCTTGATACAACCTACTGGGTCAGTTTGATGATGGGCTGGCACGTGTTGTTTACCTTCTTAGTTTAATGTATTTGGTAGACCATGCTCTAAAGCTTTCTGTGGATATAGGTACAGCTCACATTTCCACCACATACCCTGGAAGCTCCTTCTGTTGCCTCAGCCAGAAAGGAAGTGTGCTTGTCTCAGTGCTCCGTGTTTTCCATTCCTCAACTGTTCTTTCCCCATTTCAGCTCAGCCTAGGAAACACAGCTGGTATGCACAGACGTATTTGCTTTGCATGAGTGGGTATGAAGGTTCCCGTGCTTTCCATTATGGAGTATCCAGCATAGTTTTGACAGGTAGAAGGCATCTCCATGAGGCCTTTTCCCTTAGTTTAACTAGTGAAATGGCACCAGAAAACAGTGTGGCTCTGTAACACCCCTTTCTTGGTTGCCTGGTGCTCTGTGGCTCCCTTTCTGTTTGGCAAGCAAGCCCCAGGGCAGAAGCTTTCTTGTCTTTTGCTTTGCTCAGCCCAAAGGGTGCTGTTGTGCTGGGTATATGTGTGAAAGTCACCAGGCTGGTCCTTCCTCCCCTGAAGGACAGACTGCTTAAAACAAAGCTCTCTCTGGCAGCTAGCACAGCCTTGGTGCCAGCTCAAAGTGCAGGTCTGGTGAATAAATACTGGCATTAGGCAAAATCCCTTCTGGATCCATGGTGTGGCAGAGGGGGAGGACCAGTGTTCCTGCCTCCATAAGCTGTATTTCCAAGGCTCCTGCTTAGCTAAGAGCCACACTGCCACAGCTGTTGCAGACCTGAGGTGAGGGTGGGCTGCTTGTCTGGGAGAAGGCAGAAGGCTTGTCACCATAAGGCTTGACCCTACTGGAAGGGGGATGGCACGGTGCTCCCTTTTCCTCGTGTGGGCACTGCCACTCTGGGAATCAGTCCTGCTGGGACCTGGCTCTGTGAAAACAAAGGAAAACAGGTGCCTTATTGTCTTTTCAAAAGTGCTAGACAGCTGATGAGCACCTGGTGTTGGTACCAGAGAGATGGAGGGTGGTGGCACAACCCCTTTGGTGGGACCACATATTTATGTCAGTTGAAGGCAGCTGTGAGTACAGTCTCTGAGGATTTGTTGAGGGCTGGTTGCCACAAGAGCTCCTATAAAATGTTTGCGGCATGTTTCTGTCAACCCTCACTGAAACCACAGCCCTGTAAACAAGGGACAGTAAAGCTGTGTTCAGGCCTGAATCTGCTTGCTGACCAGAAGTATTGCATCTTTGCATGTCCATATCCTCGTTGAGGGAGAATAGCAGAAAGCCTCCTTAAAATTGGCTGTATTTCAACATGAGATTATTTTTTCCATGCAATAATGAAGGTTAGTAATTGGCACCATCATTTTGCTCTTGGTTTAACTCCTCCTGTGGGCATAACGAGGGTGTTGAAAGTAGGCTAATTGGCTGTCCCTTTTAAATCCTCTGCAGATTTTCTCTGTTCATGTAGCAAAAATTTTTTTCTTAAACACTGGGAGAAAAAGTTATTTAGTATTTTCATTGGGTTGTTAAAACCCAAATATTGGTCCCAAACTATCAGAGAGTAAGTCTTCATTTATTTCTTCCCTGGTCTCTGACATGAGCAGAAGGGTTTTAGAGTTATTTAAATTCCATAGGTCACAGATCCTGTGGCACGCGTAACTTACCCTGTTCCTGATCCAGAAGTATGTCATGACTGAATGACTTTGTATATCCGACTTCTTTAAAGACCTAAATCCGATAACTGAACCAGAGTCTGGTATCCCAACTGTAAACTGGGAGCCCTGATGTGCTTAGTTGGAAGAGTGTGTTAAGCACCCAGAGCAGAGATTTTGGTCTCTGTAAGAAGTAAGCACACAAATACAAGCGTTAAGCAGCTCACTCAGTAAGAACACAGGATTGCTACGAAGCTGACAGGCCTGTTTTAAGGGTTAGCCTTGCATTTATTTCCCATAACTGTACCACTTTTATCACCAAAAGAGGAACAAAATGATATTGAAAAGCAAGAGAAGGCAGGGGAGGAACAGATGCCTGAAAAATGTTTCACTTGGGTAGATTGAGTTGATGTTCTAAAATTTCCTGAAGGTGCCAGATGTGTTGAGGAGGCTGTGAAAGAAAGGGGGATCTTCCACTCCTCCCTCTTTCCTTCCTCCAAAGCAAATTTCAGTTTCTTTAGTGAGAAGCAAGAATATCTCACAGATCTTCAGAGTATCCACTCTGACCTCTCAAGCTAGCCTGCAGACAGCAGAGTGTGCTGGTTGGACTGTGAATGCGTGATTCAGATTTAAGTGACTGCGTCCAAATCACATGGCTTCTTCAGCTTCCTCTTCTGAGCTGGATCTATTTCCTGAGACACATGAGCTTGGGTAAAGTACTGTAGAGAAGAGGTGTTCTTGTAGATATTACTGCTTAGAATGCATTAGAGGTATGGTTTTGCTTACGGATGGGTGGCTGAGAATCAGAAGGTGACTTAGTTACTTCAGTTGTTTTGTTAAGCTGACTTAATAAATGCTAAAAAGAATTTTCCTATCATTTGCCTTTAAAGCTTCCTGAAACCCTGACTTTCAGGCTGTTCTGCATTATCCAGGGCAGTGTACCTTCTCCCTCTGGTGTCTAGAAAGGAGAGCTGTTCTTTCTTTTCTGCGCTGTGTCACTGCTTTGCCTGCTTTTCTGCATGGCCATAGGTGAAAAGAGGCCAAACATTTCTAGTCCCCACTTTTATACTCCAAGTTTTTTCCCATCCAAATAATTTGGCTTTTAATCACAAGACAACATAACGAAAAACCCAGAAATGGCTTTCCTAAGGAAACAGGTCTTTTCCTAACTACACAAACCTCTCTTTGTCCATGGACAAACAGAAGAACCGCTTATAAAATTCATCTGGTTAATAAACAGTCATAACAGGGAAGACGGCACGTAACTCCTGATTAGTGGCTTATGTAAAGCTGAAGCTCCACGTTACTAAGAAAGTTCTGCTTCTTGCCGATGCTTGCAGAGTGTTGTGTAAGAGCTGAGCTTTCTTAGCTTTCTATCATGCAGCCAGCATTTGAGTGAAGCTTTGTTTGGCCTGTGCAAAATAAACACTGATCGCTGAGAAACCTCCTTTGTGGAAGGCAAGGTGTACTGATAGGAGAGAGAAGATAGAGGTAGCAACTGCGAAAGCTGTGGCAAAGAAAGAGTACTAGGTTTCTTCAGTGCTGCGTTTTGCTGATCTCCCTGACTGCAGAAGTCACGGTGACTTTAATGGAATGGATTGTCACGCCTGGGGTGATGGCAGGCTAAATCAGCTATTAGGAGAAGATGGAGTTACACAGTGTGCTGTAGCCTCCCTGCTGAAATTTTACCTCCTTTTCAGACTTCCAGTTTGCACTGTGGTGTTCACTGTTTTCTTTGCTCTGCTTGTCCCTTCAGCCTTGAGTAGTGCTTGGCTGTGCCCCTCCTGAGTGCTCCATAGGAAAGTGGCGATGATCACATTCATGAACAATTCGGACAGTGAGGAGGAGCCCTGCAATGAGAGAACATCCCTGATGTCTGCAGAGAGCCCTCCAGTACCTTCCTACCAGGATGGCCTGCAAGCCTCAGAAGCAGGGGAAGTGCAGGCACAGAAGGTAGGTGTGCGTCCATCCTGGGGAGTGAGGACATGGGGTGTGATGACAGATGTAGTCCTGCTACCCCTCAATCCCTCCTGGCAGACTGGCATTTAGGATTGGCTTTGGCCAGTGTTGTTTCCCTGGTGTCACTCTCAGCCAGCAGCAGCACTGCCTGTTCCCATTTCCTCCGCTATGACTTTTTCCCCATTTTTATCTCCATATATACTCCTCCCTTTTCCTTCCTTTTGGTAAAGATACAGGCTTTTAATCAGGACCTGATGCACATATGACTCTTGCAGGATATCCTTTTTAGCCTTCTTGTTTTGCCAGACACCCTTTGTCTGCTCTGGCCTGATGCAGTAATGATATAACAGAATCTAGTCCAGCTGCCAGCAAAGCAGCAGGGTAAAGCAAGCACAGCACTGCTGGCAGGGGGAGGAAATTGTCAAGCTTATGCCACCTCAGATGACATTTCTTCTGTCTGAGGTCTGGGCATCTTGCCTTTCATGTGCATGTGTCCCTCTATATATTTGCACTTGAAGGGGCCCTTAGATATTCATGGTTTTGGCTTAAAAACTCCATTGCAACCTGTTTGCAATGGAATTTTTATTGTACTGTTCAGTTGGTATTTTATAACTAGTTGGTACTAGGTTCTGTTAGGACCCAGTGGGTATACTGTGGTGGCCTACGGCAGCCTTGTAAGATATGACAGAATAAAGCTTTGAACACAAAGAAAATAAGCATCTTGTATGTTTGCTAATATTTCTTTTCAGAAGAGGCGAGCAGGTAGCAGCCGTAGCCCAAACAATATTGCTGGTGGAGAAATGTCTGGCTCGGGTGTTCCTGTGAGAGAAAGCGCCCCGGAAAACGAAGAGGAGGAACTGACTCTGAAATATGGAGCAAAGCATGTAATCATGCTCTTTGTGCCTGTCACCCTTTGTATGATTGTTGTCGTCGCCACCATAAAGTCAGTGCGCTTCTATACGGAGAAAAACGGGCAGCTGTAAGTGGGGTCTGCAAACAGCCTCTGAGTTACGTGGGACCCCCAGCTTCACACACACCTCCGTGCACACACGTCTGTGCACGCAGAGTGCTCCCTTGGCAGGCTGGGAGAACCTTTACACAGGTAAAGGTGGCTGTATAAACAGACAGAGAGCTTACTTAAGTACGCTACGTTCACCTGTGTAAGTTTTTTCCATACCTGCCTTACAGTGATTCGTTAGCACTGTCGTTAGGGTGCCCTGAGCGAGGCCTGTGAGCAGCGTGATAATGGAGCTGCTTCATTCTGCAGCATAAAAGGCCCAGGCTGAACTCCTAGGCTGTTCACTCACTAGCTGGCAGCAATCAGGGAATGGCATGTTCATTTGGATGAGTGTCTCATTTCCTGGTGATATTTCTGGCTCCTGAAGACTCATGGTGTGGATACATAATTCCATCCAGCTCTTGCTGACTGTGTCTGACTCCTAGGGCCTGTCTCCTGGGGCTCTTAACTGTGCTTCACACATTGGGTGGAGAAACAGGGACTGTGGTCCCTTAAACTGAACTAAAGGAAACAAAACAGGGTGGCGGGAAGGGGTGCAGGCTGATGAGAAGGGGTAAAAGAGTCCAAGACTCTCCTACCAAGTGTGGAAAGAAAGGGTGTCCCCCCTTTCAGAACAGCACCTGGGATATATCCTTCTAATTATGATGGAGAGGATCCAGAGCATGCAATAAAAATTCATGGCCTGGAGAGCAGTTACTAGAATAAAGTCATTTATACTCTAGGCCTTTTTGTTTTGAGCTCTGCCAGCCATAGCTTCTCTGTAAGAATGTGGTTTTGATAGAGACCACTAATCTTTAGCTGATAATTAACTTGAGCCCAGCCCCTTCAGAGGCTACATCTAATGTTTGCTGTCCTTGATAGTCCTACCTCCCTTTCTTTCCCACACACTGAGAGGTCTAGTTTTATCTGGGGTGGTTAGTTAGAAGAGAATATATATACTTTATGTGGCTTTTGCTTTCTCCTGCAGGATCTACACTCCTTTCAGTGAGGATACCCCATCTGTTGGCCAGCGCCTCTTGAACTCGGTGTTGAACACCATCATAATGATCAGTGTCATCATTGTAATGACAGTGTTCCTAGTTCTGCTCTATAAATATCGCTGCTACAAGGTAAAGCGTTCATGACAGAGCCTTTTCCACCTATTCCTGAGCTTTAGTTCAAGTGGGCCTGGTGTGTCAGTGAGAAATATAGGCACTGCACTGGCTAATCCACATCTTAGTCATAGCAGGTATCACATTGAAGCCTTTATCAGTGGTGGTAGAGCTGTGCCCCTGCATGTGCTCTGCTGTTATTTAGTCACTAATGGCAGACTCTTAAAAATGAGGCCTTCTTCTTTGTGTTACTCGGGTCTGAGTTTTCTCCATCTGATCCAAAGGTTTTGCCATTTGTACTTATGGACTAAGTTGTACCATTTACTGTGAATGGTACGCTTCTCTTAAGACATTTCAGACAGCCTTTGTGGGAACTGATATTATTCCTGCCTGTAGAAGCTCTGGTGGAAGAGCATTAGGGTTGGAGGGAAAGGCACATTCAGGTTCTGTGGTGCCCAGGAAATTGTTATATATGGTACCAGCTCAGCATTTGAGCTCTGGCCATTCCTGCTTTGTAAACTTGTCCCAAAGATGAATTTATTTTACAACCTTGGGCAAACCCCTCATCCTCCCCATCAAGCAGAGAGAATGTGCTCACCTCAGCTAGGAACCAGTAGGGATACCTATGGAAATGCATAGGAAAGAGACTTAAAAAACCCCAAACCAACAAAACCACTAAGACACAGAATATGAAAGTCTAGGAGAATTGGGAGGAACTGGCTGTCCCTCCTCCCTGACTGACCATGGAGAAGGCAGGGTCTTTGGACACGGGAGGAGGAGTGCAGAAGGAGACTCTCAGGCTGCAGTACTGTGACCTGTGCAGGGGTAACAGCCCCGACAATCACCGTCTCTTCTTGCCCTTGACAGTTCATCCATGGCTGGCTGATCCTGTCCTCTTTGATGCTGCTCTTCCTCTTTACCTACATATATCTTGGGTAAGTAGCAATGGTGCAGGTAACCTGTCAGTCCAGGGCTCCTTTACCTCTTAGCTGAAAGTCCCTAGCTTGAACAAGGAATGGAATGTCTCGCCTTCTCCAAATGGAGGTTTTAGGATTGTTAGAATCAGATAGCTTTCTTTTTAAAAAAATGGAAAATGAAATCTTTATGCCAGATTTTACAGTGCCTACTGTAAAAATATCACTGGGAAGTGATACTGTGAGCATGAAATGAACAGGCTGAGCATTGTGGTACAGAGACCCTGAATTATACAGTGAGAAGCAAATGGAGAGGAACTTCATGTGCTGAGTTGCTTCTCTGATTTGTCTTGCCTTTTTCTTAGACTACATTGTTTCAAGCTCATTCCCTTGGCTCCCAGCTCTTTTAACTTGGTGACATTTGTTAGGACTTTTCATCTTTGTGATTTTCATCAACTGTGAACATCATGCATCTGGTGGGATGACACGTGACTTCTTTGCTGTAGAGAGCCATGGAGCTGCAAGGCCAGTGTTCAGTTAAAACTTGAAATCCTGTCTGCTCAAACTCTTGGAATTGCTGTTGAACTTGGGACTAGGGCAGTGTGGTGCTTGTCTGCACACACAGCGTGTCCATCTCATGCAGGAGGAACAGAGAACTCGGAGCAGCAGTTGGCCACAGGACAGGTTTCCCTTTCATGATTGAGAGTTGCTCTATTCTGCTTCCTCCTGGTGTAGCTGGGAGCCTGTTTCTTTAACTACAGCTAGTAGGATGCTTTACATGTCAGTTGCTTTTATTGCTTAGCTAAATTTTCTTGCTGTATTTCAGTGAGGTATTGAAGACCTACAATGTGGCCATGGATTACCCCACTCTGTTCTTAGTCATCTGGAATTTTGGAGCTGTTGGAATGATTTGCATCCACTGGAAAGGTCCCTTGCAGCTTCAGCAAGCGTACCTCATTATGATCAGTGCCCTAATGGCATTGGTTTTCATTAAATATCTACCTGAGTGGTCAGCATGGGTGATTCTAGGTGCAATCTCCATCTATGGTAAGTCTGGGTTGTGACTCTCAAGGTGTGGCTCCTGGAAAGGTCACTCTGAAGCAATCTCAGGACTTGTCATTCAAAAACAGGGTGTATGTCATTCAAAAAACAGCTTTATGGTGCTACCAGCTTTAGAAAGAGGCAAATGGGCAATTACGTTGACTCCCTAGCTTGTCTCTTGCTAACTTGGCTGGGTAGGTAGTGTATTCCTACCAGGTCTTTCAAAGTGGATCACCAAGTCAGGGAAGTACTGAACCACACCTAACTGCATGGTAGGGGTGGTTGGATTTTTATCAGTAGCAACCTGATAGTCTTGCAGGTTTTGTTTACTGTTATCAAGGGATCATAGATTTTGGTATGAGTTATAAATTTCAAGAGAACCTGCAGAACAAGAGGTATCCAGGAAGTAACATTCAGATTGGGGCAGAGCTCTGATGGAGGAGAGAGAGTAGGCAAAGAGGTACTGGACCAAAGGCCTTCATTCATATGATACACAGAGCCAGTGTATGTGTGAACGAAGTACCCCCACTCCTCCTCCTCTAATTAAATTTAACACCTCAATGAAATGCTGTCATCCACGTTCAAAGAAATAAGAGGCTTTTTATAGGATTAGCACAATGAAAACTCTTATTATTACATTAAAGCTTGGAGATGGTATTTTAAGTGAACATTTTCAGGGACTAGAACAGCTAGAGTTACGCAAAGTGGTGAAAACTGTCATTCAGGAAATCACCCAGTTAATATCGATATATGTTATTTTGAGGGGAAAATGGCTTTTTGAAGGTAAAGAATGTAAAATATGTATGATAGTTCAGGATAATATTGACTGGCCCTTTTCTTTTTGCAGATCTGATGGCTGTTCTCTGTCCCAAGGGGCCACTGAGAATGCTCGTAGAAACTGCACAGGAGAGAAATGAGCCAATTTTCCCTGCATTAATATATTCCTGTGAGTAAGATTAGAATGTTAATGTTTTTAGCCAGATTAAACTCTATTAAATGATTTCTGTGTCAAACCAAAGAGTACTATTTCAGTGACTTCCTTCCCCTGAGATTGGTATCCATTTATATTTTGGAACAGACCATCTTAGAAGGCCTTGTTTATCAGTTACAATGGTGCCAACTCTCATTAGCCAAAGGAAGCCCAAATTTGCCTTGTGGAGCTGAAATGTTCAGGAGATTTACCCTTTAATGAATACAGTGCAGAACATGCCCCTTTTTTCTGCATACGAAAACGTGTAAGGTGGGCAGTTGTGTTTGCAAGGTTCTGTAGTTAGGTGGTGCTCACTCAGTATCTTGTTCCTTGTGGCTAAGCTTTACAGACATACTTGAAACATGTGATCAGGCTCCATTCTTCTTGCAGTCCCCTCTTGCCCTGTGCACTGTACAGATGGTAGTGCTTAGAATGTCTTTGCTTCATTGTTAATTGTGTGGCTGCTTTGCAAAGGGCTTTGTTCAGGTATTGCTTTGCAAACAAAATCACTCGTCTCTTCCCTGGTTTTCTTGGGCTGTTTAACTACCACGGTGTCTGGTGCCCTTATCCACAAAGGTGTATATGTGCTTAAGGTTAAGGTAGTCAATGCAGGAGACTCAATGTTCATGGGACCTGGACTCGGGTGCCTCATGGACCTCAGTGACTTTTCATTACATCACTTGTAGGATGAACGAGTATTTCCATGTTCTGTGCTAAGTTGAGGATGCGTACCACCTGATTGATTTTTTTTTTTTCCAAGCATTTAATGTTATATAAATGCTTTTATGTTTTCCAAGGAGAGCCTCAGTTGGCTTCAGCTGCCCTCCCTTTACTGGAGATTGTTATACTGACCTGAGACAATCAAGATGAAGTCTCTCACATGCTTCAGTGAACAAACAAAGAGTTTCTCTAAAGGAGAATGAGTTCAGCAAATCATAAATACTGAATGAAAAGTTCTTTTGCAGAACTTCAGTGTCTCCATTGGAAGACCACGTTCTGTGGCTCCCTCTAGATGCAAAAGCATCACCTTGGCTGAGCTTGTAGCAAAAAAGCAGACATTGTGTTTGCCTTGGCTTAATTTGTTTAGTTTAGCTTCTATAAAAACAGGAAGACTGATGCATACTTAAATAAACAGATAATTTGAGTTTCCTTCCACTGATTTTGGAATGGTTTGTATTCCTTTTTAATTTAGGGATCCATCTCAAGAATAAACTCCCAAGTGTCCTTCAGTTGTTATTGGAACCAAAACAGAAATAGGCAATATTTTGACAGGATGGAAACAAAACAAACAGGCAGAGAGAAAACTAGCACTGTGACAACTTCTGCATATCCCTCACTTGTGCTGTACCTCTAGCAGAACATGAGTAAGCTGTTAAGTTAACCTCTGGTTACCTTTTGTACTACCATCATTTCCTGGGAAAGTCTTTTCTTTGAAGAGAAAAGCCAGAAACCTGGAAGAAAAAAAAGGAGATGAAGACCCTAGTTCTGGAATTTTGCTTTCCTTAGCCCACAGAGAAGATGATACTGACTCTTAGCTATTTGTGCTCTGGGACCTTCTTAAAAACTGAATGGATATACTGCCTTCTTTTTCTCCCACCTTGCCTTCTCAGTGCCTGGGGAAACCAGCTAAGAGTGAGTGTTTTAAAAGCATTTTACAAGGACAAAGATTTGTACTTTTAGGGACAGCTAAAGACTTATTTCCTCTGGGCTATAGTGACCAATGATTTGTGCAGCCAATTACTTTCTCTTTCTTCTAGCTGCTATGATGTGGACAGTTGGAATGGCAAAGCCAGACACAGCAGCAAGAGGACCAAGTCAGCAGACATGGGATGCAGGTTTGTTTGCATGTCCCTCTTCTATAGAGAGCACTGCCCCGTGGAAATAATGTCTGTGTTTGAGACTGCAAGTAAAAGTAAGCTCCTGAATCCTGACAGATGCATTTTTTTTCAGTGTTGTGAATTGCAGAACTTCAGAGGTGACAGTACCTTTTGATGTTAAAGCAATAAATGTATGCAAAGGTTAGATAACTGAGCATGCTGCTTATTTCAGGATAAAGCAGCCAACAAACTAAGCAATGGCAGGGCCACAATCCTGCTTTGAAACTGGGCCCAGAGCAGGTACAGACTACATGCTGAGGTGTACAGAATGCCTCTGTGGCAGCAGCCAGCATCCTGGCAGACTGATGTGGACTGGAGAGTTTGCATGAGTTTCTGAAAAATAAGAACTGTCAGATAGCATCATGGATCACAGCCTGTCTGCTTCCAAAAGCACTATCAAGGGCTCTGTCAGATGTGTTTTAACAAGGTGGGGGGGAAATTAAATCTGTGAACAATGAAATGTGTCTGCTTTTTATATGTGAACATGCAGCTCCAATGTCAATGTGATCAGGGCAGGACTTTTCTGATAAATGGCAGTCCTCTTAGTCATCCATTCTTGTCATATGGCCAGTTAGGGAATACCTGAGCACCTCCACCCCAAAGGTATAATAGTGTGGGAATGCATATTAACTTGGCTTTACTTGTCGTTCTAGCCTGTGCAGGGCAATGCTTAGGTCTGTGTACGTGCTCGTTTGGTAAACCCATTGAACTCCTGGGTGGCTGCCAAAGAAGCTGTGAACATGTACCCTTCCAACTGTTACAAATAATAACCTGTGTTTTCCTCAAAGCCACTAAATGTCTGTACTTGAACTGGTTGTGATGATCGCACCTCCAAGAAACAAAGGGTTTACCATTCCAGGGCAGCTTCACAGGACTCTGAATTTCATGCACTAAAACAAGTCATAAATGTAGCTATCTCTTATGTTTCTTTTTTTTTTTGGTCTGCTCTTGGCCTATTTTTGTGGAATCCAGCTGAGGATGGGAGAGAACACCACAGGAGCCCTTCACACGCAGACTCTCAGATGTCAGAGACGAGGAGTCCTGTTCCAACCCGCCCCGTCACTTCTTTAGAGGAGCTCGAGGAGGAGGAAAGTAAGGGAAGCTTTATACCTTGTTTTCAGTTCAGTCAGAGCCTGACATTTATACTCTTTGTGGTTAGTGCTCTGTTACCCAGTTTGGACTAATGACAGTTAATGTGAAGAGTTTTGACTTGTGAGAAGAACAAAGATCTTGAGTCTGACTGTGTATTACTTCTTGCTGCCACAGAACCTGTTCTAGAATTGTAATCCCAGTGACATCTCTTGCCTGTGTGTACAATTTGAACTGTTCCTTCTTCCCCTTGCCTCCCACACTCTCTGGCCTTGTGCTTCCTCAGGCAGTACATTATAACGCAGCCCAGGGAAGCACCTCAGAGAATGAGGCTGAGGAAAAACAGTTAGTGGGAGGCGGGCTGGAAGTCTCAGCCTCCTCAGAAATGTGTGGGTCCAGGCTGGTAGCCAGGACTAGGAACCTTCACCTGCTTTCCAGGGGTCAGAATTTGTTCCAGAGAAAGCAAAACAGGAGGCTCAGAATTAACACTTGTTTTCTTTTTCCACTTCTTTCAGGGGGTGTGAAGCTGGGCCTTGGAGACTTCATATTTTACAGTGTGCTTGTTGGGAAAGCAGCTGCCACAGCTAGTGGAGACTGGAATACTACGCTCGCCTGCTTTGTAGCCATTCTCATAGTAAGTGATCAGGCTTTTAAAAGCTCTGTTACGCCCTATTTAGCACAGCAGTGTTGCCAGAAGTACCAGCAGCTGAGCACTGCTAAATCGCTGCAGGTATCATGCCAGATATTTAGGAGAAAACACCCACTGCTCTGTGTATAAAGACAGGGTTTAAACAACCACTGAAGCTGAATGATACAGACTCATGAGAGCAGAGCCAAGTGATGAAGGGGGTGAAAAGCCCCAGGAAAAACGGTTACAGCTGAACTGTTGATGTGTTTGCTTCAGCATTAATTCAGTTGTGGACTTTTATCAGCCGCAAGAGTCAATATTACAAACGCCACATTTATTAGCAAATGTAGTTGAAAAGGTTAACTCCCTTGTGCTAAGGGGAGCTGGTAGTAAGTGGACAAAGACCTATCTTATTCTATTATTTGAGCTGGAAAAAATGGAAAGAAAGGAGACTTAAAGCCATGTAAATTATCAGTAAAAGCAGAGGACAAACATACTGTAACTGCTAAAGGAGTCGGTCCTGCCAGGTCTAATGACCACACGCTGTCAAACTTTCACCTAGATAGAAAATGATTACTATGCACCTGCTGTTTAATCAGCATCCTCATGGAAACCAACAACGAGAAAGGCAGGATTTTCAGAATGGAAAAGAAAATCAATTATCATGTCTTTCTTGGGCTGCTGTTTCCCTAGCTACATCCTAAGGTCAGCGAAAGTGGCTTCCACTTGTGAAGACTGGATCAAAAAACATGAGAGCTAGAAATGAGCTACCTTAAATAAAGTGTTGAGTGTTGCTTTCCTGCCCCACACGTCAGAAAAACCTATAGGATCACCTAACTCCATATCCTGGGGTCCAGCACTGGGGAAATGTTCTTGCTTGTCTGTCCATGAGACCAAGTGCCCCAGTCTGTGTCTTTTACAGTGCTGTTAAAATTCGTTCTGTCTCCTTTTGCAGTTTCATAATCTTGCTGCTGTGTGGCTTTCTGGTTCCCAAAAAACGCCCCTCCAGTGTCCCAGCAGTAAGCACATCTTTAAAGGTAGATGTGAACTAAGGAGCAGACGTAGGCCAGACATGTTCCCTAAGAGTATAAGAACAGAGCCACAGGCTCAGGTGGATTGTAAAAAAAAGCCTATAAACAGTTAAAAAAAAAAATTAGAAAATCCTGTCTGCTGATCTTTAGCTAGTGGGTATTTTGGAGTCTAGTGTCTTTGTAGGTTTGTCATCATGGAGGAATTAAAAAGGGCTTTGATGAGAGAAGGAATTGATATCTAAATGCACTTAGCCTTACTGTCTACCCAAAATGTACAACAGCTTCCACACGTGCTCCAAGAAACAGATCTTGGTCTCCTATCCAGATAAAACCAGAATTCACCTATTGTAGTAAGCAATCCAGTCAAAAGAACAGCAGTGGATATTTGGGTTGGTTTGGTTTATTTTGTTTTTGTGTCTTTTTTTACCCCAAGAGACCTTATAAGCTGGGAAGATGTTATAAGTACATCGTGCTGTGTATTAGAGTCCTTCAGGGAAGCTTCTGTCTGCAGTTTACCAGGATTTAAGTGCTTTTGTCTGCTGAATCAGTACTTCATACATAATGGCACAGAACAAGAAGTGAAATAATCAGTAGATAAGTTAACCTCTTGGGGTCAGCTGTATGTCAGCATTGGCTGTTTATACCACTGTCTCAGCAGAGAGATGTGCTCAAGATTGCTGAGGAAAAACCTGGCCAACTTGTGTGAAAGATGAAGCTGTGGGCAAATACGCATCATACCACTGGTAGCTTGGGCAGGCTCCCGTGCTGTACAGTGCATATAGCTGATTATCTGTATATCGGGTTGTTGGTGGCAGATATGTTTCTGGTCATCTTACCATATGTCCTTGTGTTTTTTATTCTCTTTTCTCTGGCAGGGTTTATGCTTAACACTTTTATTACTGGCTGTTTTTAAGAAGGCGCTGCCTGCTCTTCCCATCTCCATCACCTTTGGCTTGATCTTTTACTTCTCGACAGACAACCTTGTGCGCCCATTCATGGACACCCTGGCCTCCCACCAGCTGTATATTTAGAAGAAGTGGGAGTTAGAGAATTCTTTTCCAAGCTTTGCTGTGAAGTATGGTACACTGTTTGGAATAGGTCATAAAGTTTTTACACTTAGTGCCATATATTTGTAAGGAAAACACTAATTCTGTGACATGCTGTGTACTAAAAATCTAATAGTTACGTGTTAAACTGAGATTTTTCACAGGATTCTTGGTGAAAAGCCTGGCTCCTTACTGATGTCAGAGTGTTACTTTTATGTTATTTGATGTGCACAGTGGCTGTTGTGAGCACAGAAACCTGTATGTAGAATGGGACACTGGAGAGGTGAGGGGTCTGATCTGGTCTGATCTTCCAGAAGCTAAGGTGTTTTAGCCCTAGAATTGCACACAAGTTTAACTGTGCTGTGGAATTTCTGAGTCTTCATACATTTGAGGTGTTGTGCAAACATGAGGTGCAAGTAATTAGAAAAGCATAGCAGGCAACATGCACAGAACAGAGCAGTGTGTGAGCACTAGAGAGCAGTGAGGCTGAACTTCATAAGTTGGCTGCTGTGCACACAACATCGGTTGAAATTGCCCCAAATTCCTATTTATTCTGACCTTAGTTAGACATAGTGAGCCATGATGGATCTCAACAGGGTGTCTGGTGCGATGCATTCCTCACTGCAGCTAATGGAGGCGGGGCCACCCATTCCAGCACATCAGATCCTCAGCGTGGGAAAACAGATAATTTTCTGCTCTCTCCTCCCAACATTTTTTTTTTTTTTTAAATATTTTTCTGGGTCCATACTGGAATCCTCAAATTACCCTAAGGTGGAAATGACTGAACAACTCCAGTAAATCAGACCTGTAACTCATTGTGTGTGTTTCTGGTCTCATTTCTTGTGCATTGTTGTAACTACTCCAAAGGAGGAATTACCTTCCCTTTATGAAGAGGTCCCCTCTTACACTGATTGAGACTTGGTTTACCTATGTTTTTGTACTGTTTAAAGATTTTTTTTTTTTTACATTACAGATTTTAAAATTTTAAAATAGCTATTTACTGTCAAAGGGACTCTTTTGGAAATATCCTGTCATTCCACCCCCAATATTTTGATACAAACTTTAATCTGCTGTTATATTACTTCTAGGAATAGTTACACACACTCAAGTGAGTTCACTAAAAAAATCAGTGCTTGGTGCCAGTAAAAATGTATAGGTGTGAACCTTTTTTGTTTTCTTCACCTTTGAAAATAACTTTATTTCTACTCTGAGAGTCAGTTTTTCAGTAATAGCCGAGTTCTGTGATTTTTTCCTTTCCTTTTTACTTAACTGTTTGTTATGCAAACAAGCTTTTTTTTATTTGACAGCTGATCAATGTCAGAATATGTAACACAAGATTTTGTCAATAATGCAATGTCAGTGAGAGATGCAGAATTTCATCTCTGAAAGAACTTTTTAGATAAGGCTTTGAATTACACATTTTTAATGTAGTACCTTTTTCTAATAGACTTGTTCAAGCTAATCTACTTTGATATTTAACAAGGACATCATGCAGGTGATTCAAACTAATTTTTAAGAAGCACGTAAGGGTTTTTACGAGTTGTGTGTGTGTGTGTCTCAGCCTGGACAATAAGTAATTCTTCCTCTTTGTTAGTTTGCTGTCCTCATTTCTTACATTTGCAAAGTTTGGACTTAACAGCTGCAGACAGAGTTAACTATTACTAAAAGGTATTTCCTTTGGACACGTAAATCAGTAGAGTTCTGTCTGCTGATTTTTCAGGCTTGTGTTAGAGTTGTTTTTTCTATTTGTTTGTTTGTGTTTGTTTTTTTTAACTAAGTTATGGGGCCAAATTGGATTACAATCACTGGCAAACATGATTTCACTTTTTGCATTGCGTGGTGTAGAGAGGATGTGAGATATTTGTATGTACTGGAAGAAAAATCCTGCTTGGCTTATCAAGGCTGTAGCATATTGTTAGGAACAATTTATTTCTATGAAAGCAGAGCTGATACTTGAAGAAATCTGGGAGGGGAACCTTGAAATATTGAAGGATCACTGCTGGAGCTGGTGATTTTCTGCAGATATCTGCTTGCCAAAGATTGGCCTTTCACTGAGCAATTCAAAAGGTAACTAAGCAAGAGATTCTATCAGTGCAACAGAATGTATTGTCCTGGTGAGTGATAGCATGTATATACTGGAGTGGTTATAATTGTGTAAAAGTTCATATGTATTTACTACAAATATATATATATGTGTGTGTGCTTGTGTGTGTATATACACACATACATGCAAATTTTAAAATGACATTGAGTGATGTCTCTTCTCTGTGGACGTTTTCACCTGTGCCTAAAGCAAAGTTTTGTTGGTGATGTTAATGTGGTGCAGCATGGCCTAAGCTGTGAAAATGGAGAGGGCAGGATTTACTCTCCTTAATGGTTGGCTGCTACGTGAGATAGTGACTCAGTGACCTGGCAACTTGAAGGAGCAAAACATTTGTCTGTCTGTTGTGTTCACTCACCAATTTCAACTTGCTGCATGCTCTGCTGAACTGCAGTCTCGTTCACCCTGAAGAAATCCCAATACTCACACTGGTGCACATCCCCAAAAAAGCACAGTTGTCAGGCTGGGGTGATACCCTTTTTGATGCTGATGTCACTCAACAGCCTGAAGTCCTATAAGAGGTACCATGTATTGGCATTTTCCTACATGATCCCGGTCACACTCACTCCTCCTCTCCAGTCTAAAATGAGTGTTTCATTGCATCTAATCTCAAATATAGCTTGAGCATACACCAGTCTTTAAGATGAAGCCAACTCCATGAACAGAAACGGTGGGGAGCCTACCTAATACAAATCCCCAGTGTAACTTTTCATTGCTGGGAGGTATGTGGCCTCCTTGCAGCATTTAGTGCCTTTGTTAGAAGCGTGTGCAATTCAACCACTTTGGCCTTGTCACCCTCTGAGCACGGAGTTGCTGCTTGTGCTTATTGCTGTGTTTCCTCTTGCCTCCAAAAGCAACTTCATTACTGCTTTTGGTTTTGATTGTTCTGGGGTTGTTGTGTTTGAAGTGTCTGCAGTGTGTCAAAGACTGGAGATGTGCTCTGCCCACAGAGGGTGCACAAGAAGCAGCACAGTCATAACGAAAGTGTAAGAAACAAGACACTCCTTGCACAACCATGCAGTTCTCATTGGATACTCAAGGTCTCATTCATAAAACCTAACTTCAGGCTCTTAAGGGAAGGCCCTCAGATGCTAATCTGTTCTAGAAATGTTGTCTCCTGGTTCACAGAGAGAAAAGGACACATTGGCAGTACGAGGTGTTTCAGAAATAGCTTTATAAACACTGCTGAAGCTGTGCCAACGAGGGTTAGTAGATACAGCAAGGTCATAGCGCCCTGTAGTATACACACAGTATACACTACAGTCAGAAAAAGGAGCAGTGGTCTGCTCTCCCATACCTTCTTTGCACTGTTGCTAGTGGAGTCTTCTCCATGGGGCAGTCGGATGAAGTTAGATGGACCATCTCTCTGAGCAAATGGCACTCTCTGATGGACTCTGGTGAAGAATAGCTCGAGGCTCACCGTCCTTGCAAAAGTAGTTGGAGTTCTCCCTGTTACTCCCAAACCAGTAAATTTGCCTGCTTTGTTCTTGCCTTTGTAGGTACTTCTAGTCAATCACACTGTGTTTGCTTTCCTATTCCTTGTAACCTGGGTTTTGGTTTAAATTGAATATATAGTTATTTGTTTCCCTCAGTCCCTGGGCTCCGTTTCTGCATCAGAGATGCTCCTTGGCAGCCACGGGAGGGCAGTAGGTCTATGTGGAGAAGTACCAGCCATTTTAAAAAGTACTCTGCTGTGTGACCCTTGTTTTTCAGGTAGGACAAAGGCCCTGGAGTCTCCCTTGTGGCAGGAAAAAGGTAGGCACGCCACACGCCAGCACGGCTGCAGTTTTGGCACAGCATGGGAAAGACTTTCAGAGAGAATGAGCTCACTCTGTACCAGAATCCATTTAAAAACAGCTGGTTTCAGTGTGGTGCCGTGTTCAGCACTGCAGCTTGGGTGAGGTGCTGCTGTTACATTGCACACTCCATTTTGTTGGGGTTCCCCTTTTATTTTGTTTTCTCTTTTTAGTAAAGCATTCACCCCTAGTTTTCAGTCCTAAATTTATTAGATAAATAAGATTTTTTCTGAGCCTCCTCAAGAAAGAAAGGAATAATTATACTTACTGATTTGTCATTCTTCCTCTCATTTGCAGTTACCTGTTCTATTGCTGTAGTCTGGGGGGAAAAAAAAGAGCACACAGCTGTCATTTCAGCTCTTGGCAGTGGGAAATCTAAGGTCAAGTTAGATCATATTGGATGGGGCTTTGAACAACGCAATCTAGTCAAAAGTATCCCTGCCCAAAGCAGGGAATTACAACTAAATGATCTTTAAAGTCCCTTCCAAATCATTCTGTGATTCTCTGTTGTTTGTGCCTTGAGGAGAACCACGGAGTATGTAATTTTCTTGAACTCAGTTGTTTTATAAGCCTGGACAAATGTGGTATCTTTGTCTGGACTTCTCCTACCACTGTTTGTATTTCCCCTAACACACGGTTGCATTACTTGTTGAATTTATCCTTGCTTCCTCTGCCCCCAGTAAGGTAAAGTGATGTGAGCTGTTCCCAGTTCTACAAATGAGAACCAGAGCAAGAGAGTAAGTGCTGGGTTTAAGCTTGGTTACTTAAGAAAGATCTGCCCACATCAGATCAGGGCATCAAACATCATCACACAAGTCACTACCATTTTTTTTACTTATTCCTTTGCTGCAAGTTTGCTATCGCCCATCTTTTCCCATCTAAATTCAAGACACTTGCCCTGAGCATTGAAGGAGTTAAGTAAATATGAACTTTTATCTTCTTCATGCAACACATGTTTGACAAGTTCCCAAGAGCAGAGTTTGGGAGGTGTCAGTGCTCAGCACTATTTGTGGCTCAGTATTAAAAAGATATAAATAAACAGAGACTTTGAAGTGGAACTAGCTAAACTCCTTGATATAGAAACCTGAGACAGGTACAGGGCCAAGTAGCTGGAATGGAAGTTTTCCAAAACTGGGAACTAGTCAAGCCCTATCAAATGCAGCCTGAGCTAAGTGACAGCTCCCGTAGGCAAACTCAGGATTAGGATTGTGCACAAATAAATGCCATG
This sequence comes from Cephalopterus ornatus, assembly GCA_013396775.1. Lineage (NCBI taxonomy): Eukaryota > Metazoa > Chordata > Aves > Passeriformes > Cotingidae > Cephalopterus > Cephalopterus ornatus. The sequence goes on from VZRE01012498.1 coordinate 385,483, forward strand.
AAACCTGGCACTCCTGGACTTGCCTTGCAGAAGGGGGCGGAGTAGCAAAGGCATTAGGCCTATTTTCTCCTGTATCATTGGTTTCTATGACTTCAAGGAGACCTTGTTAACCCTGATATAAACCACAAGTAACTCCACAGCTAATTTGCATTTAAGCAGACCGGGAACCATGTAAAAAGTGTGAGAGCAAGTGTGGAAAACTGATCCAACCTTTTTAACTTATGCATATAGATATATAGATGCCATACCATCTGCAATCTTTACAAAGCTAAATATAAGCAATCACAATTCTCCCTGACTTCATAGAGCTGCATCTATTTATGAAAGAATCTGAGCCTTCCTTCAAAACTGGTGTAAGACAAGCAAGATCCCTGGAGCTGAAGGTAGGTATTTGGGATTTTAAAAGCTACCTATCCTATGTGCCAATGGATAGTTAGTAGCAATAAAATGCCAGTAGCATTAACAGAATTGTTCTAATGGGAACATCTTATCCCTTCATCATGCCAGAAATGACACGCCCTCTCTGTAAGCCCCTACCAAATACAGCCTTTGTGATATTCCGGGAAGTTCAAATTTGAGCTATTTTTGTTCTCCAAATATTGTGCCAAGTTTTCCAGAGTGTCCTGTGCAGGTTTCAAGAGGCATGAAAACTGTAAACCTTCTTTAATAAGGAAAAAAGCCCCCTTATTTCTGTCCCTGTCCCCCTGTGATTTGTGTGGGCATGCTAAGAATGAAATGGCAAACACACCAAATGATTTCAGAGAACTCATCATGCTGCCAATTCAAACTCCAGGTTGTGTAGAAAAGTAATAGAGAATAGAATTCCAGCAAATGTGTTTTCCTGTAGACTCTGAGCTGTGGTTTCTTAGCCTAGGGAAGAACACAGGGCTTGAAAAACTGAAACACACCTGAGGCATGGGTTAGCCTTATTGAGGAGGAGTGGGGTGCTGGCTTCTCTCACCATGCTTGTTATGCCAGTGCAGCTATAACTTAAAAGGCTTAAACAGGATGGGAAAATGAGGGCTAGCAGGGGACATAAAGCAATACCAAAGGCACTTAGGATGTAAAGGATTAAGGCACCTTCTCTGCCACTGTTGTGTGTGCACATGCTATTTAATGCTGTCATGAAATAGGAGGTGATGCTGCAGAGAACAGTGAGAACATCTGCATTTCAGGAAAGGAACATTTCCTATGCTGTGAAAAGAAGGCACCAGTTAAACTGAAGCCACAGTTGTTGAAGTGTGTGGAGTGGATGTAGCAGGATGTAGTCGCTGCCCAGGTTTTGTCATTAGACACTTTATCTAGTGGGACTGCTGAAGGAAAGGGTCATCTTTGTGCTCACCTTGGGCTCCTCTAGGCTAGGAATCTTTTCTGGAGCATCTGGGAGTTGATGAGTGTGAACCTGCAGTGCTGGTTCTCAGCACTGCTGTGCCTGAAGGCAAGGCCTTTTCCCTGTGCATGGCTACGGAGCATGTTGAAATTACTCTGCTGTGCTTCCACTGAGGCTTTCCAAACACTTCTTTAGGCATCGGGCTTCATGAGCACAACAGAGCAGAAAAATGCCGTTAGCCCTATTTTACAGAGGAGTTGAATGATTTGCTCAGGGTAAAATGAAGGGCTTAACCTGGATGTCTGGACTGTCTCTCCATCAGTCAGTCCAGAGGCTTGTTAACTGCTGGTGTTTTCCTGTTAGCTGCTCTCAGATTATTTGTCAGTCAGGATATTCTGCCCCCAACGGGTCTCCCTCTGTCCAGGTATGCAGACACTGATGCAGACAGTAGAGGTCAGATTATACAGTCCTTCTCAAGTGACCTCTGGTATTGAATTGATAGCCACAGCAAAGCAGGGAAAGGGTCAGCATCCAAAGGCAGCAATGATTCTGCTTTCTCCTGTGCTGGTTTTGGCTTTTGGTTTTTGAAACCACAACATCCCCCTAGACTGACTGATAGAAGTAAATTGTCATGACTCTCTGTGAATCACCTTCAGCCAAGTGGATGGAGATTATGAGTTTGTCCATTTGCCACATGGGCACTCAGAAACACCCTGCAGCTTTCCATGTCTTCCTCCCACACCTTACTGTGTTTTGAAAGCGAGGCAAATTCCAGAAAGCCAGAACAAGTATTGGCTTTCAGGACAGTGAAAGAAAACATGGTGTTCTGGGGATGATTCCAGGCTGCGACAAGGTGGCTAACTGCTCTCCAGCTGTGAGACATGGCAATACTGTGCCAAAAGCTGGGGGCAATGGCTGAGTTTGGCAGCACGCTTTACCATTAACCAGCAGAATAAACTGATGACTAGTGTTAATTCTTAGTTCCAGTAAAGTCTTCAGAAATATATCTGTTTCTCCCATGTTCTCTGGCTCCAGCCTACCTTCCCTTTCAGAACAACTCTGCCCAAACTGTTCCAGATAACCTTTTTGTCCTTCACAAAAGTCTCTTTAGATGGCTAAATGCAAGCGAAGGACTTGCTTCTGTTTGCCTAGCTTCAAAATTAAGTTGCCATGTTTGCCCAGGGGGTGAATGGCTTTGCTAGTTATAATCTGTAAAGTGAATCCTGGCTGGAAGCTACAAAGAACTGAGCCTTCCCACCTTGTGTGTGCAGGATAGATTGAGGTACATGTAAACAATCAGGTGCCACAGGGTGAGAGCAAAGCACCAAACTGTGCAAGCAAATGCAATTTACAATGAGCAGAAACAACTGATCTGTCTAGCCCAGAGATAAAGAAGAATTACAAACTGAATAATGTTTAACTGAGTCTCATGGATCTGGGGAGAAATAGGAATACCATATTCTTGAGGCACACAACTGCTAATCAGACTGCTGCACCCCTCATCTCCTCCAAAACAGCTGTGCCCAGAAAAAGCACTGTTGTGCAACAGGATTTGAACAAGCAGGCATGATATTGGGAATGTTTTACTACATTAATTGGTAAGGTGGCAGGGGCAAAGGTGCCTGTCCTTGCCCTGTACTGTCCCACGCACTATCCAAAGACAAGTACTGGTATCCCTTTCTACCATTTAGTGCTTCTATCTGCAGCCTCTCCACCTGGCACTGTCCTTCTCTTAAAGTACTCCACCCCCGTGGGCTTGTCTCCAATTTTCCAAAGCACCCTTGGCACTCATGTGGTGAAGTCTGGAGGGAACTGTGGGTGGTGTGAGCCACAGCCAAGCATGGCGTGGTGGCTGGTGTATGCGTGGTGTGCTGCACAGCCTTTCCTGGCAGTCTTCTGTCAGGGATGAACACAGTGTAGCTTGGGCTTGCTGTGGCTTGTTACCCACTGTCCTAGACAATAACGCCTAGCTTTGTTTTCTTTTGTAATCTAAAGAGAGAAAAAAAATCTGTGTGCCTATATGCAAATTTCCAGTTGTGTGAACTTAACTGCAATCCTCCTTTTTCCCTGTCTAGAGAGAAAATCACGTTATTCAGCACGCTGAGCGTATGTGCGTGTGGAGGCCAGGGGCAAACCCTGATGAAAGATAACGAGGCTGTGATCTGCCTCACATCCATGAGAACCAAAATCCAGGAGAGGACCATCTAATACGCCTCAAAAGTAGACTTGTTATCTTTTCTCCAAATAATTATTAGAGATAACCCCAGCACTGGTGGGCCTGCTCCCACCTCTTATTAGAGTTCAGTCCCATATAGTCAATGTCCTGGAGCAATATAGCACAAGCCAAAAAAACCCTGTCCAGAGCCACTGCAGCCTGTTTGGGATAGATAATAGCAGGAGAAAAGAAAAGCTTGAGTCCTAAGCTTTGCTATAAATGCTACCAAAGGGCCTCTCAGGCTCTTTTCCATGGACCTCTGGAGGTAATAAATCACCTCCATGATCTGACAGCCTTCATCCTTCCTTCCCCAAAGCTGCCTCTCTCTGGGTGACATGGAAAGGAGGGATGTGGGGTCAGGTGCACAGAGAGGCAAGGCAAAGCGTAGGGGGCCAAGGGAAGGTTCTTGTGTCTTCTGCCTCCTCCTTTCTTTCAATTAAGGGACAAGGCAGCCCTACAGCAGTCCTCTTCCTTCCACAGAACCTGACGGCCACCTCTGCTCACCTCTTCTCAGCCAGGGGTCTCAGAACCCTCCAGCAGCCCCACTGGCATTCCCTGCCCTCTCCAGCTGTGCAGAGCAAGGCTGCTCACTCAAAGCTCCAGGAAAATTAGGGCAGAAGTTGTGAAATTTCTCTCTGGTGACCAGCTGTGCCATGGGAGGTTTAGGCTAGATACTAGGTAAAGTTTCTTCACCCAGAGGGTGGTTGGGCACTGTAACAGGCTCCCAAGGGAAGTGGTCACAGCACCAAGTCTGCCAGAGTTCAAGAGGCATTTGGACAATACTCTCAGGCGTGTGGTGTGATTGTTGAGGCTGTCCCGTGCAAGGCCAAGAGTTGGACTCAATGATCTTGCCCTTCCAAAACAGGATATTCTATGATTCTATGAAATATCTGTCCTGATCCCTTCACTGTGTCTTCCTCTTGGACGGAAAACATCCACCTCCTTCTGACAGCATTAAATCATCTTGAATATAAGTTGCTAACTGAAATGGAGCCTTGTCTCTGTCCCTTTGCAGTGAGGGGAGGAGAAAAGTGCCATGAATGCTTGAGTACTTTGGGATGAAAATACACAGTTCAAAAATCAGAGCAGCCTTAAGCATTACAAAAATAGCCCATTATTTCGATCCTATGATGATACTGGACGTGCATCTACCACTGTCTGAGTTAGAGAGATCTCATTTCTCTCTGAAAGCTGTTGCTCTCATCCTTGGCCATAAAGCCATAAAAATAACAAATGGTACAAACAGCATCACTGAAACCCGCCAAAGTTTTGAAATACCTACAAGCTAACTACTAAAACCAAGCCACCTGTCCAGTGACTTCCACTTGAGTTCATCATCCCTATATTATGATGTTGATGGAACACCCTAAATCTACGTAGTCAGAGACATTCCATCCGCCCTGAAGAAATTACCCTCTAAAGAAGATGAGTGAACACAAGGCAAAACCATTCAAGAGGTAGCTTATCTAAGCCTCAGCAGTTGCTTGGAGGAGGAGGACTCGGGGAAATATTTCCAGAACACCTTTTCCTTTGTGGCTAGGTGTATGAACATGGGAGAAGGATGCTGACATATATTATAGAATCCTAGAATCATTAAGGCTGGAAAAGACCTCCAAGTTCATCAAGTTCAACCATATATATTGTGGTTGGAGAAACAGCTCAGGCCTGTCCTACGCAAAAGAATTTCTGAGTGTTCTCCGAACAGCCTGGATACTTGTTAACCTAATTACATGACCAATCGCTGCTTAATTGAGGCTCCATTAACTCTTTTTTTCCGCAGGTTAGTAGTCTGCCTAATAATTTCCTGTTGCAATGGAGCCCTTCTTACTGCAGGGCCCAAAGATCCTTCCAGGCTATGGTTCTCTAACTTTTTTTTTTGTTTGTAGAAGTTTAGCCATTCTGGCTCATTCCTCTCCATGTTCCTCCCCGGGAACTTGTCCCACTTTGTACAAGGCTTTAAGGAAGCCAGCTTTCACCAGGTTCTTCAGTCATATCAGCACTGGCAGAGGTTTATTTGGGTGTTCCCTTGCACCCATAAATGGTGAGCAAACAGACTCCTCTCAGAAAACAGTGGACAGGAGGAGGAAGGCAATCCCACCCAAAGGCTGACAGGGATCCTGCTGGAATTCACAGCCAGAGAGCCCTGAACTCACTCTTCCCTCTGCCCTTCTTGTTCCTCCTACCCCAGACCTGCAGCAGAGCTGTTTATACACCTCATGAAATTGCACCATAAAGCCCTTCATTACATAAATATCAACAAGCAATATGAGATGGAGATATGATGACACAGCTACAGCATTTGCTATGGAATCAGGACTTCCACTGCTACATCAAGCTTTCCCACTGACCTTGGGTAAGGTACCAACCTCTCTCTAACTTGCAAAATTACGATATTTGGAGAATAAATAATCTTCAACAAACCATTTTAACATCTGTAGGGAGAAGGCTCTGAGGGAGTGTGGTTCCCACATTAGTTAAATTATAACTATCAGTTATAATTTAAATTTATTATAATTTCCATTATATTTATGTATGAGGATAGATACACCATTATAGTATTTATAGCTTTATTGTAATTCATATTACTATAATCAAATTTATCATGCTTTTAGTATAATTTAATAAAAGATTGAGTTATATAATCCTCACATCTGTAAGATTCTTGCTAGAAATAATCACAGAAATGTTTCTGGATAAGGCAGCCAGTATGTTGAAATTTGACTAAATAGAACACTATTGAAGAAGCTGTGAGAAGCAAATGACAGCTGTACTGCCAAAGATGTGTGGGAGCTGATTTATTAATAATGTTCACCTCTTGTTCTTTTAGGCAATCAAGAGACTCCTCAAAGTCTAGGAACTTGCTTTTTCACAGGACTGCTTTGGCTTGCTCTGAAAATTCAGATCTGCAGTGCACACATCTGCAGAAGAGTGCAGGTATATAGCACAAAGATTAAGTGAGATTTAGACACCCACGCAAAACTCAACAACCTCATTTGCTGTCACATCACACTGGAGTCACTAAAGCATCAAAGGATGCCAGTGTTTAGGTACTTACATAGAATTTTCATGGACTCATAGAATGGTTTGGGTTGGAAGGGACCTAAAGTTTGTCCAACGCACCTGCCATGGGCAGGGACACCTTCCACTAAACCAGGTTCCTCAGAGCTCCATCCAGCCTGGCTTTGAATACCTCCAGGGATGAGGCATCCACAGCTTCTCTGGGCAGCCTCACCATCCTCACAGTAAGGAATTTTTTCCCCAGTATCTAATCTAAACCTATTCTCTATTAGTTTGAATCCATTCCCCCTTGTCCTTCACTACAGGCCCTTGTAAAAAGGCCTCTCCACATGGACTAGGTTTCTTGCCTCTCTTCTGCTTGGAAGGGCTTTATCCATTAAGTGTTTGCACAGCACGTTTAGCAGATCAGCTCCTACGCAAACTCTCAGAGTTGATTCAGTGCACAGATGAAGGTGTCCTGCTGTTTTACCTACAGTCCTTTGGTGAAGAGCACAAAACCAGAATGGAGCTGCCTGGGCTGATCCCCACAGGATTCGTGTCCATGCCTCCTGCCTCTGAACAAGGTACAATTTGCACAAGGTCAGACTTGGATTTGGAAGGGATGCAGGAGCACTCCATTTTCATTTCCTCTTGCTGAGCTTTCCCACTGTGTAGACCACGAAAATAAAGAACAATAATAATATGAATATTACGAATATGAATAATTAGGCTGGAGAGAAGGCAAGAGCATGCATTATGATTAGTGTCCCAATATGAGGGTGGGATGCTGTAAGTCTTCACAAGCAGAGAGGAAACCTGAATTTGAACACCTCAAAGCCCACAGGAATAGCCAACAATGAGGCTGTTACATAAACCACTGATACCCTTTCTGAAGAAAAGGATGATCCCCTCGTCTATTTTTCAAGTACAGCACTCTGTCCCTTCTTTTTTCCAGGGTTAAGGCTGTAAATTGGTAGCACTATACCATATAAAATATTGACAGTATTTTTTCTCTTTTACCATTTTTTTCCAGTTTACAGGAAGATCCTGCATGGCTTCCGCCATGGAATAACTTCCGGCACTTCACACACACCATGTTTGACTTTTTATTTAGGACTGTGGACAAAGTTACGCAACCATCCCCACAAAAATTAGCCTCTGGATTCTTGATTGTGAGTCTTGGGTGTCCTGACCCTATTCCCCTCAAGAACTAAAAAGTAACAAAGAGGGACATACACCATCTGCTCCCAGCAGCTTCAGTCCAGCTTTCAGTGTTACCTCTTTGCACTCCAGAATGGGTGAGAAAACAGACACTTCTCTCTTCCTTAAGTATGAAAAGAGCTACCCTTGAGCTCAAGCTCAATAGGTCCTTTAAGGCTGCAGAAAGCCTGGCAACAGAAGGTGTGATGCAAATTGAACAGCAGTGGCAGAAATACCCAATGGTTTACCACATGTGAATAAAGGGTACCAGCCAGGCCTGTCTTTGAAAGATGGGGAGAGCTTCATCCTGTGCTTGTTCTGCCTACATCTCGAACCATGACAGCGTGCTCATGCAGGAACCCTCCAGTTCTCCGTGCTCAGCACAGTGAGTAAGGCGTATTTCACAATTAATGCTGAGCTGATGCAAGCTAAGTGATGTTACACAGAAACTTAGCACTGACGTCCAAATTCAGTACAGGAATAGATAAAAGTGTGTAATGAGAAAAGACATCTGAAACTCATCTTTTTTCAGATGAGAGTAAAGATGATTGTTTCTTTAGAGAAACACTACGAAATTAACCACAAATAGAACAATTAATTTGTGTGTATTTCCGGGGGTGTCAGTATTGAAATTAAGAAAACAAGGCATTTGTTCTGGAACAAAATTTTTCAAGGCTGGTATTTTATTGCAGCCATGTTTTTGCATCATCTACACATTGAGTCTCCATCCCTTATCAAGCACAGAAGCGTCATGTTTGGTCTTTCCATCTCAGATATATCATGTCTATACACAACCCGTGCCTACAGCATTTAATTCAATAATATGTCTTCCCCAGGGAACTTTTCTTCGTCTTTCAAGTTCACATTCAGGGCTTTCTAGTCCTGACTGAGGCTTGCTTCTAATCGGATAATGTCTGGGTGATGTGTTTTGCCAAATTTACTTTTTTGTGAACTTGTCTGTTTACTGCCTTGCAGAGACCTCCCCATGGCTTACCTGGGAAGCTGAGTGGGCCTTGGGTGGGAAGCATGTATTTTTATTAAAGAAAACAACCCCAAAATGAAGAAATATAGGTCATATTTACTATTTGAACAATATTTAGTGTGCTCATAAATACCAGCCAAATAAGCTTTGATGTAAGCAGCTGGAGATAATAATTATCACAGGGACGCAAGTTTGGCACTAACAGCTTGGTAGTAATATTCACCAAGAGATTTTGTAGGGTTAAACCCCTATACACGTTTACAGCAGACCATTTATCCAGTTTGCTTCTTCACAAATCCACAACTCCTACTAACTTGGATACAGGTCCTCCCATGTGAACGTAAGCGCTCAATTCAAGCTACTAGTAAGCTGAAAAGGTTGGCCAAAGCAAGCAACCGACAACGCTGAAATTAAAGCTCGGGGCTCTGTGTTGGTCACTACTGGAAGTTACGCTACAACTAGAGGAGAATTATGAATCCTGTTTGGTTGAGGAAGAAACGAATGATTTAATCTCCAAACCTCATCCAAACGTACTTCTGCACTGATGCAGCCATGTGGCAAATGCACCATAAAGAATGCATTGTTGTTTTTCAGACAGGAAAGTTGCTGACAGAGGCAGGCGCTTACCAGAGCATCCAGACGGGCACAGCGCTGGCTGTGACTGTGCGCCCCTCGCAGCCTCTGCGAGACGGGGGCGACCTGCAGGAAACAACGCGATGCTTTTATTTCCAACCTGTATTACGAGCATTTCCCAACACCATGAGCAGTTCCCAACGCATCAACCCCGGCTTTAAGCCGACGCTTTGAAAAACCCCCCCACAGGCACCAAGCAACAAAGGTTTCCCCGACGTGGAAATGGAGTTGCTCCCGTCGCTTGGCATCTCCCTGGAGTCTGCCGGGCGCGGCGCTCCTGCCCATCTCCTCATGCACACACAGAGGGACCGGCGGGACCGCCCGAGCAGCGACAGCCGCTGTCCCCCGGGCCCACCCAACGCGCGGGGTGCGACTACTGCCCACCC
>VZRE01012498.1:396194-437765 GCA_013396775.1 Cephalopterus ornatus
GCTGCGCAGCGGGGGCGGCGGCGCCGCTCGCGCGGGCCGGTGAGCGGCGAGCGCAGCCCAGAAGTGCTCGGGGCGTAGGGTGGAATTCCGCTCCGTGGGGAATGCACCTTGCAAGGACGTGACGGGAGGAAGCTCGGAGCCTGGTGCTGTGTTGCTTTCCAGGCTGTTCCGGGGTCAGCCTCACTGTTCTCTGTCCTGCTCGCGGCTGGGGCCGATCTGTGCTTCTGGTTGAAGATGGATGTAAAATCAGGCTGTTGGTTGTTCTAAGCTTTGCTTGTGGCTGAAATGTGCGGCAAAAAACCCTTGTGAGACCCCTGGCTCTGGTGGAGTGTGTGAGGAAATAATCTTGCTTTTTACAGGCTTGTAGAGTCTTTATAAAGTGAACAGGAATTAATGGGGGGATTCTTAGTTTTAAACATACACCGAAGAAACTACCTATAAATAACTAAAAAATCCAAAAGTTTGACTTGTATAATGTTGTTTTCATGGTTGCTCACCATTCTGATTTCTGCAGGACTGTATCTCAAGTAATAACCCCATTTCTGATAGCCCAACATGGTCACGTTCCACCAAGCAGGGATGTAAGTGGGGAGCTTCTCTCTATTTCCCCCACGCAGTGAAAATCCAATCTTTGTGGTCAGTATTGTGAAAAATAAAGAAGTTATAAAACCAACTTGCAAAAAAAAAATGAAGCAAATTCTTAATTATTTGGTGTTTAGGCAAAGAAAAATGCAAAAGAAAATGACAGCTTTTCTTTCCATAACTGAAAGTATTGTTTTCCTAAAAAGAATTAACCTAACAATTTCTGAGCTTTTTTTTTCAAGTTGCTTGTCTTTACATGGGGTGTATTCATTGAGCATACGCTAAATAATTCTTAGCACTCAGTGCAGAAGGATAGTGGCCAAAGTCAATTGTTACTCAGTAAAAGACTTCAGAAGGGATAAAGAAATTCTTCCGTGTTACAGGCTGAATGCACATTGGTGTTTAAGAGAATTCTGGTGGTTTTGTATTTCTCTGCCACGCAATCAGAACTTTCGTATGTTATCAGAAGTTTAGCTGCAGTTCATGTGAACTGCAGGCAGAGCCAGCGAGAATCTGCTTGCTCTTAGACCAGGAGACTTATTTTTGTATTTTGTAAATGTTTTTTTCATTGCTCTTAGCAGTGACCTTGGTAACCTTGAATAAGATATGCTTAGAATAAACAGTTTTATGTTGTCCATTCTTACTCAAGAGGAGAAAAAAAAATGACCTGCTGTGCTTCGACAGTGTCTCGCTTTTAATAATCATGTGATCAGTAGAAGGAAAGGCCAGATGTGGAGAATTCCTTCACACATTTACCATCTGAGTGTAGATCACCTTGTTTCACCGCAGCCAAGGAGAATTCTGTGCTGTGCGATGCAGCTCTGGTTCATTCATTTGTAATAGTTAACATAAGTTAATAATAGCTCATTGCATCCATGCGGCAAGAACAGAACTTTTTTTGGCTTCTAGTCCTCCAGTAGTCCTTTTACAGGCAAGTGGTGGTCTGTTGTTTCACGCCCTGTTTGTCAGGCTGTATTATTTTTCTGGAAACTGAGAGAGACAAGAGACAGCAGCTGAATTCCTGCTTCTTAGTTTTTAATGTTAAACTGGTTGATTGCTTACAGAGGTTTTTGTAGGTAAGGATTGGTTTGGTTTTCCTCTCTGTGTGTTTTTTCTTTATTTTTTTAACAAGAATGCTAGAGATTACCTGTCTCTCACGGTCTTTTTTCTTGTGTGTCAGCGTGCGTGGTATAAATTGATTAATCTGTGTGGCCTTGCCAAATGCATGTCAGGACTTGGCTTGATGCACGAATAAGCATTTCTCTTTTACCTTTAATTTCTCTTATACCTATGGGGATGAACAGTTCATCTTATGATGGAGGTAGTGATCCTGAAGCTGTATTTAGGAATCATATCTCCTGTATGTGTGTAGATCTGGTTCTGTCCCTCTAAAACTGCTTAAGAAAGAATTCTGGAAGAGGAGGCATTTTAGCTTATGGAGCTGTATATTCTGGAATGGAGCACCTCTAGGAGAAGAGTATCTTCTCTTTCAGTTTGTTTTATAAAAGTGCTTCAAGTGCTGCCTGAGCTCCAAGTGCCTGTTTTCCTTTAGGACCTGAAGAAGAAAATAAGTTATTTGTGTGTGGAGCTAAAATGCAAGCTGATAGTAAAGCACGGTATTTTGAGGGTGTGTGTTCAATCACTGTGTGCTTTTCCCCTCAGCAGTGAAAGTTCATTTTATAGGTACGTGTCTGTGTTCAATTTTTTATCTTTAGCTTCTCAATTTTTAGATGCCACTTACTTTGCTCCCCTCCCTTAGCCCTCCCTCCTTACAGAAGATGGCAAAATTAAACCAATCTAAGCTGGTGACAAAGACCAGGAAATAACAGGATGCACAAGTTTTGCCCTTTCTTTGCACACTTGTGTTTCTGCACTTTATTTTAATGGCTTTTATGTTTTATCAGTCAGTAGAGGTGTAGAGCTACATGAAGCTATTCAGTATCTGAAATGTTCTATGTGCTTCATGCAGCATAGAGAATGATCTTACTTGCTCTGAAAAACTTAGCTGTCAACCTGTGGACCTGGCTTTCAGAAACTTTACAAGTTCATATGTCTGCTTAAACAAGTCTGCATGCATATACAGAGTTAAAAAATAGATTTTTTTTTTTTCTCAAGAAATTGCATAGGACTGTCTTCTTCTTAAAGCCTGTGTAGATTCTGTTTGTAGAGACACCAGGAAAGATGATCTGCTTGTGGTCTGTATGGTCCTAGAGCTGTTTTGTGTTGTGGAAGCAGTAACTTTCACTTACAAAGTTCTCTTACTGTGTTTGTTTTGCCTCTGCACTTAGTCCTGGGTTTCTGTGTGGATTACATCTTTGTGACCTGTTTCATTGCTGTTCAGGCCTCATTTTTAACCAGTTGCATATTGTGGTTTTTTTTCTGGATGTGCTGAACAAATGTACTATTAAAGGGCTTGAGGTAGCATTCTGAAATGTCACAGCTCTCCTGCTGTCTGAACTGTGCCACTTGGGAGTATTAGATCCTCATCATGGTCAAAGTGCTCATCAAGAGAGTAGTGGGGACTAGGGAAAAGATGGAAGCGAAAAAACTGGGCAATAAGCTGCAAGTGGATTGAGTGTTTCCTTTAGAGTAAACTCTTCAGAAATGGCTAAGCCTGCAATTTTAGATTGCATAGCAAAGCTTTGTGGAGCATGGCCATTCAGAATTCACTCTGGGAATTTGGGGATTTTCAAAAGTACCTATATAAGTTGCAAAAAGCTTCGGCTTTTCCAGTTTGGAAAGGCAATACATTTATGTTATGTAGAATGTGATTTCAAAATGCTCTTCATAGAGAGCATCAAGCAGTTGTAGATTACAGATCTGGTGTCAGGTATGAGATCCTGCAGGTTGGGTTTAGTTCTAAGTTATAAGAAATATAGAGCTTATTGCTCTTACTTACCCTAGTGTCAAAAGTACCTGTGTATGGTAAGTAGGAGCTGACAGAAATAACTTGTCTGTGACAGAGCTGTAATGCAGGAGCTGTAGATTCTGATAGACCGTGTTCCCCCTCAGCACAAAGATCAACTTATGTCTTCCTGAAGTACTGAAGTAGTCTTTTTTTTTGCCTGTGGTCGTCTTCTGGCATCCTATTTTTCTGCTTCTGACCAGGAGGTTTGGGCACAGCCAGGAAAAAAGAAAGCTCCCATAGCTAGGGTGCTGGTATGTTAGGGGGCTATGAATAGACTAGGACGTGTTGTAAGTTGCTAAATTGGAACTTAACCCTAGCTTCCAGGGCAAGGTTGAAAGCCATGGATCTATACAGACTTGAACGCCTGCAGGATCGGTAGTGGGAGGCTGTGGTGTTTAACGTGCTGCTCATGGTGGTGACAGAAAGGGTGACGCTCACTTTGTGAGCACAGGGGGTGTGTTTGCCACCTGGAGACCTGCGAGGGTACCACTTACTGACTTCATAATGTAGTGACGTGGGACATAGTGTGCAAGGGTCTGTCCTGGTGTACACAAAGGAAAATTAGCAAAATATCTTCTTACACCTGGGGAAGACAGATCTACAGCACAGTTACAGGGTGTGTCTAGTTTTCCAGAAGCTTACAATTAGAAAGTTGCTGACTAGAAACTGCTGCCAGTGTGGCATTTAATCGTTTGGAGATGACTGTTAACAGATATACCATTAACGTGATCAGCAAACCAGATCTAAATCCTTGTTTCTCTTTACTCTGTAGGGGTGGATATTTAGAGGATACATAGGGATAGGCAGTGTATCCTGGAGAGCACTGTGATTCTGTTCCCAAACCCATCCCTGACATGTGTAACTTTAGGTAGATCGCTTGCTCTTTCCTCTGAAGTAGAGAACTGTGATATCAGTCCCCTTTCGTTAGCTTTTTGAGGTCTATCAGTGATATGTGTTTAAATGGAAGAGGAAGAAGTGCTGTTTTTCTCAAGAGTTTTGTTGTAACTGTATTTGAGTCTAAAGGAATTTGCACTTGTTTGTGAGGCATAGAGCTTTATTGGTTTCCAATTCCTAAATTGGAGTTGTGCTTTCAGGAAGGTCAAAACTTCCAAAACAAAGCAATGGCAAAATAACGGTGTATGCCAAAAAAAATTAGCTACAAATTGATAACCTTTCTGATTTATACTTTTTATTTTAGTTCAGAGTATGAGACCAGTGGGGAGCTCTGTTGTTTCCTGTGCAGAGCTTAACACTGTGGAGCTGTGCATCAGGCAGGGACTGGCTCCCTGTGCATCAGAGGAGGCTGAACCTTTGGTGGTTTCTTCTGCTCTAACTGGTCAAGTGACTGTGAGAGGATAGAGCTGCTCCACAGACCTGGGACGGGGAGGCATTTGTAATGTTCAGTTTTTGTTTGAAGCACAATGTTTGGATTTAATCAGGGCAGAGCTTTAGTGTAACGTTTTCATAAATACTGCTGGGTGGAGTTGTTCCATATGGATGTGGGGGATTTGTCTTTCAAAGTGATGCTGTATGTTAACACCGACAGAGGGGTGACTTGGAACTAATGAACTGTGCTTTTGTGTAAACTTGCCATAAACCCAAATAAAGGTGTAGATTCAGCTTAGAGTAGTTCTGTTTCTTAAGTACATGCTTCAAATATGGCATCTGCCAGAATCTAACATTAATCTGTGTGCTTTGAGGTCATGCTCCATTTTGATTTTAATATGCTGTCATCCTTGTTGTTGGATGAACTGTCTACATGCATGAGAAGTAACTTTAATCATAGAATTTATCAGAATTATTTATGCGAGTAAAGTCACACTTGTGCCTGCAGCTTTTGAGCTATGTAGAGGGTGCAGTGCAACACGTTTCTAGGCACTGCCCACTCTATAAACAGAAAAAATCCCCTTTTTTCTTGTCCTCTTATTCTTTCTCCCTTTCCTCCTGGTACCATAAGTAATACAAAGATTACATTTTGGGTATAAGTACAACTCCAGATTGAAATATTGTTCCAATGGTCCAAACCTTTTTGCCCTGCAAATGAGGTAAAGGGAACTTTTTTGGTCCACCAAAAAAGTTTTTTGGGCCAACTGCAAATACAGGAGCAGGCACAGACCACGGTCTCAGGGAAAAGTGAGCAAGCAGCAGCCTCAAAATCACAGCAACTGAGTTGGATCTACCTCAATGTAACGGGAAATGTGCACCCAGGGCACAATCTTATTAGTGTATTGTGTCAAGGCATATCAGAAGTGACCTGTAATGAGGACTGTAATGTGCTTTCTCACTGGGATCTTAATTGTGGGTGAATTATTTCTAGATCTGTGTCCAGGGAAGAAAGATACTCTGTTAATTCCAAGCATGTGGGCTGTGACTATGCTTTTGCATGTCCCCAGACATTGTCCAGAAAGAAGTAAATAGAGCTGTTTGTCCAGAGCATTCACTTTGCCTGGATGTATCTGTGCCTAAAATAAAGCAGACTGTGCTTACTTTTAAAGTGTCCAGGCATTCTTTTCACTCTTATGTTGTGTGTCAGGCCATTTATGGGGAAAATTGGGTTTTGAACTACCTGTCATTTGCCAAAAATGACTGCTAAGCTTTTTGAATGTTGTTGGAAAGATGCATTTGTCTGCCAAGCAGCCCACTTCTATCAGTGCGTGTACTGCTATTGTAGCGATTAGAGAGCAAAGCAGTTCCGCCTGCCCTTCAGAGGTGTTTGTTTTAAATGGCATTGGCAAACTGCTTTGGGCAAGGGTGGTTTTAAAGCAGCTTTCTGAGACTTGATGAATTCAGTTTAAAGAGGCTGGAGAGCAGGCCATGGGCGAGGACTCAAATACAGGGGTCCTTGGTTCTGTTGTAGGTCAGATCTTTAAATTAATTTCTTTTGGAGCTGCAGTGTGCAGGAGTTGTGGGAAGGGGGAATAATGAAGGGTATGGCAAGGTAGATTTTCAGTTCAATTTGAAGGATGATGGCAACTTCCTCCTTTTAAAATGCAAGTTTTGTGCCCTGCATGGTTAAAATTTGGGTCAGCTGCAACCCAAGGAATCCCGCTAATGAAAATATGTCTAGGCAGGGACCTGGAAATCTGCTATCAAAGGGACTGGTGGGGAGGTGTGTGATGGAACTGAAAAAGGCCATGAGTGAAAGGATCACAGGGAAGGGTTAATAATTCAGCACACATAAAAAGAAATGGAAAAAAAATCTGTGGAAGAACAGTTACAGAGCAGCTTTATGAATAATATTTATTTTTAACTTAATCTACTGTTGGTTTATGGCCATGGAACAATGTGCTGAGTACCTGGTGTTCTGTATCTTGTGGTGCTTGTTACTTTTATTTCAGTATATTGTTGCCACAGTTGTTCTGATGGTGTTGGTGGTTGTAACACTGATGCCAAGGTTATAGTCTTTGTTTAGATACAACTCAGATAACAATGATTGGATAAAAGATAACAGCAGGGGGGAGGTATAGAGTCTTGTTTCTTCCTCCTGAAGCGTGATATTTAATTATCTGCCTTACTGCCTGTCCAGCCTAGTATTATTAATTTTTGTTTAATTTATTTAAAATGAAAGTTGAAGATAAAGAAAGCAGCTAAAACTTCTACAGACCTGAAGGAGAAATGCTTCAGGGTAAAACTGCTGGGGTTTTATTTGGTTGGTGTTTTTTTTTTTTTTGTAATTACTCAGCAGTAGGTGAGCTGCAGGTCTCTGTGTCTGTAGCAGCGTGTTAGCATGTGGAAAAGAAAAGAAATGAATGGAGGAATGTGTTTTTAAAGCAGGACAAATATATGATTTCATCTGTTGCCTGTTGTGAAGCTTCCTGTTTCTGTTATTGGCCTCTGATACGCTGAGTGTCTTGTTACACTTGTTTAAACCTTCAGTTTGGTAATCTGGCATGTTGAAGAAGGAAAGAATACACTGCAGTTAGTTGCTATAGAGGATGGTGGCTTGTGGTGCAGAGGGTTGTTGCGCAAAGGAGCATCCCATGATTTAGTGTTGCTGTTACAGCAGGTGCAATGTCAGGAGATGGTTTAGCTACTGATGTGGCTTGTAACCTGTACAGGCCCCTCTGCCTGCCATGTGGACCGTGCCCCGTGTCTAAGGATGGCTTGGCTTGAGCCTGCTCACACTAGAAGGTGTGGGTGTTTTCCAGGGGTTCATTCAACTGTGAGAAGCTTACTAAGCCAAAACTGTTGACCCTGCCTATTTTTGTAAAATGGCTTACGATGAACACTTGTCAACCCTCTTCAGTCCAGGTTAGGAGCACTCTGACAGCTCGCGTAGACACAGCTGACTTGTCTGTACTCTCTGGCCCCAGTGACCTACTTTGCTAGCACTGGATAATGAATCCTCAGGGGACAAGTCAAGTGTGTTACAGACTTTGTACACTTGCACTAATTCCGTGTGAAACCACTCACTAAATCTGTTTGTGATAGAGGGTTCTTACACTGTTTACTTATTGATTTAGTAGGGGTATGAACAGAGCTTGTCTCAGGGTGGGGAAAAAAATCCCTTTCCTGCTGTCTGCACTGGTTATTAACACAAGTGTAATATTGGGATAGTACTAGCCTTCTCAAAAGTGTGTGCTTCCTCTGTCTCAGTTTTTGTGTCTCTTGGCCTTGCTTGTGCTTATTGCTTTTCCATTGAAGAAAAAAGGTAATTTTCCTAATTCTTAGTTATTTTTTGTGTGTAGTCTTTTACCTTCTTGATTTTCTAGCATATATTTTCGTTCATGCTTTCTCCTTCTGGTTGTGAAACTAACCAATATGTCCTGCTAAATGTAGGGTCTACAGAAGGAGATAACCTGAGATTTTTTCCACTTGAGGAAAATGCATCCAGTATCAGTTCAGTTTTCATTGCACTTCTTAGCTCTCACTTTCATATTGCTTGATGATGGGTACAGACTGTACCTGAATGTTTTCTTGCTCCTGGTGCCTTTTACTGAAGGATTAATCATTGTGATACAGTTATTTTTTTTCTACTGGTTTTTCTTGACCCTGCTTTGTTAAAGGTGAGGACTTAGTATTCAGAAGGAATGGAAGGAGATGGCTTACAGCCACAATTCTGTTCAAAACAGGACTAGAGTCTTGCTTCTGAAAATATGTTTTTCCATTTCAGCCTTTATTGGTTGGTGACTGTCCTTGGATTTGACCTTTGAAGTCCTTCTTGAGCCATGCCTTGCCTTTGTGCTTATACTGTGATTTCCATTTGGATCTGTGAACTACCTGCCAAGATCTGGAGATCCTTGAAAATGAGTTGGTTACCTCTAAGCTTGTGTTTCCTCCACAGAGGGCTGGGTTTCAGTAAGGTGCTGGGATAAATGTCCTGTTAGAATAGCCTGTCCTTTGGCAGCGCCACATAGGAGCATGTTGCTGATGCTTCTGAGCTGACAAACCGCTTGCCTGGTACCTAGGTGGTTATAACTCTTGTGCATGGAAAATGGGACTGATAACATGGAAGTCAGAGGGATATTGGTAGGAATGTGCCCAGTACGGTGTCTTGTAGCCAAATCTGTACAGAGTCCTCCTTGCTTGTTGATATATTTAGCAATGGGGAGTTGAATGCACATTATGCAATGTATGTTTTTTACTTGTGGTTGCATTAGCTTCCCTGAAATTTTGTTGGAAGATTTATTTTTTTTAAAGATGCACGTTTAGCATATCGTGTCACTTCATGACTAGATCTTCAGCTGTTTGTGGGTGAAAGGAGAATATGGTTTCAGTATTGTTGGTTAGAAAGAATTCATATTAAGAGTGGATGTTTTTGTGTGTTGTCTGAGTGTACACTGATATATATTCCATTACTTTTGTTGCCCTTTTTGGGAGGGAGCTTTTTGCATTCGAGCTTTCCTGTACTGCTAATACTTGCAGCCACAAAAGCACTTATTTCTTAGCAGTGGCAGCCTTTGAATGGTCTCATTTCAGCTGGGACAGTACTGAGTTCTTGGCTGGTTTCTTTCCCTGGCTCTGAATTGCAAGGACCGCCTGCAAATGCTTTGAGTAAGATCCATGTGGAAATTTCCAGTGTGAAGATGTGGGGGTAAAAAAACCACTTCCTGTTGACAGAGTACATTTCCTTACCTGACAGGCAACTTTTGAGTTTAAAAGTGCATTATACAACATTAAAACCAACCCTAGTGATAAACTCTGGAAAGATTCAGGAGTAATACTTTTTATAGGTCTGGACTGCATGGGTAGGTTTTGTAAAGAGAACCACAGAATAATAACCTATATGGGCTTGATTTTTATTTTTGCAGCCAACCCGTTAAGCCGAGATTCATTGTAAGCACCTGACTGTCTTTCTAACGTGATATCTAAAGCATGTAATGTGTAACACTCCCCGGCTGCAGTGGTTGTCCTTGATTTTGATCACTGATTAACAGTTGTTGAACAAATATTCCAGTAACTGGGCTTTATCCTGCCTTTGCATAATAATGTGTCTCTGAAATTCAGCTCTAGTAATCCATGCGTTTCCTGTGTGATTGCAGCAAAATTGTGTACTTAGCCAGAAATACTTAGCTTTAGCAGTCCATTCTTTTCCTGCATGACTGTCTCATAAGCCTGTCTGCTGTTATCAGGCTTTGTGTTTCCCGAGAAGGTAAATGGATCCAGTTGCTTGTGCTCTGGAGCTGAGCATAATGCCGTGTGTACTGTTGACTCAGGATCACTTGCACCATGCCAGCGTATTAATGTTTATAGTTGAGGTGTATATGTGCATGTTGACAGGTTACGTTCTAAAAATTAATCGATACCTGTGTACCTACCGAGGAAATAACTTAAATATGTGGCCTTAGACTAGTACTTGGTACCTGTTGCAGTCAGAATTTCTCCAAATCATTATAGAGAATGCTGTATGGGCAAGGTTGAACCTTAGTCAACATGTTGTGCCAACTGCTCTGTCTTCTGTGTCAGTAAAGATGGCAGGATGTGCAACCGAGCCAGCTCTGGAACTGTGACTCTGACTGTGCTTTAAAGATGTAGAAGATGAGTGAAATGAGCAGGTGAAAATCTCCCTTGCAAAATGGGTTTTACTCTCTGGCCACTCCTGGTTTTCTTTTACATGAACCGCAGTGGTTTGGGGGAGCTGGTGTCCTGAGCTTGAGTTCGGTTCTAGGCTGAGGCAAAGGAGTGACTGGAAACTACTCTTCTCAGACACACTCTGTTGTGCATCCTACAGTGTTCAGTTTGTATTTAAAGACACTGAAACTGAACAGGCCGTTATGAATCTGAGATGGAGTGCCCCCTGAAAAAGAAGGGAGGCTAAGAAATTCAGCACTTTGCAAATGCTGTGGTAGTAGATCTGAGCATGCTTAAGGTTCCAGTTAAAAGTAGCAGAGCATGTTGGGGATGGAGCAGACTACCTTTGGAGGACAGACAATGCTTAACCATCCGTGTAGGAGTGAAGAAATTTAGCTGTATAAAAGGAGCAGGCGTAGCTTGAGGGCAGAAATGGAATGTGACAGTGCTTTTTCAGTGCTGTCAGGCCCCAAGAACATGTTCCAGGGACTCATAGTAATTAGAGGTCAAATGCTAGTGATTTTAATCCTCCTCAGACATCTTGAAAGAATCAAGACCATCTTTCCAGTGTTTACTGGCATTTACCTGTCTTTGCTTTCCCTGGTCAGTAATAACTTGGATATTTGTGTGGAGTGCTGGAAAGTTATCCTAACTCATGAACACCCACAAGGAGAGTTCTCTTTCTGCCCAGTAAGGTCAGCTAACTCGCTGTCATTTAGCCTGGCCTGTGTCCTATCCGAGCTGCAGACAGGTTCTGGGGGGGCTGGTTGCCAAAGCAGAAAGAGAGGTGTTGGGGATATGCTGCTGGCTCTTAGGTGACTTGAAACTCATTACAAACTTGTTCCTTGACATCTTGCCTCCCCTACCCCCTCTCCTTTATCTTTCAGCACGGAAAGACATCAGTCATGGCGGGTGATGCCTTCATGGTCATGAGAGGCTTGACAAAGCTCAGTAAAGCAATCCTAGAAACCCAAGCAGGACAACTTCGACAGGTGCTCCTCGGGGGCGATGCAGTTACCATTGCAAAGAGTCTCCAGGCCACTGCTGAGGAACAGTTCAGTTCTGCCCTGGGGAAAGTGCAGGTAAGCAAAGCTCTTTGTGCACAGTCTAATCTGATAGTTTGCTTTTCCTCCAGGGGCTTTTTTGGTTTCGTTGTGTAAGTGACTAAGAACTCGCATGGTGAACAAAAATAGCTCTCAAGTACTGGATCGATAATACAAATGTTGCAATACTCTGGGAATTCTTTGGGATCTGTGGTGTGCCATTCTGGGACAGGAATGGGAGAGAAGTGTTACTGCAGAGTGTTTCTGTTTCCATTACTGAGTGTTTAAGACATGCTGAAAATGAAAAATGCTCTGTTCACCTCATCTTGTCAAAGATCAAGCTCTTGCTGAGATTGGCGAGCAGTTTTGTTATTTAAAGTCTCCTTTAAACTTCAGGCATTGATTACTACTCCTTGACTAAATGAATGAGCTCTTTTATAGTGCACTGGATTTATCTTAGTGCTGCTTGCTTTCTTGGCGGAATTGGTGATGTTTTTCAGGATGGCTCAGGGTCAGGTGTTTGCATGTTCACCACTAGCAGCCCAGGCTGGATTTTCAGAACTGGTTTTCAAATGAGGAACATAAGGAGAGCCAGGCTTTTTTTTTTTTTTTTTTTATTCAGCAGCTTCTGTCCCCAGAGATAGAGAAAAATTTATAAGAGCTTCACATTTGCTGTGTTGCCATCTCTTGAAAAAGTGGAGCTTGTCTGAGGAACTGCTCTTTATTAAAAATGATCATCCTTTATCATCCATTAGAAAGATGATGTAGCTCAGATCATTTTTTTTGAAGCAGAAACGAATGAATGAGATTTTGATGTTTTTTTGTGGAAAGATCTTAGACTATCATGGCAATCTGTAGCTTCAGTCCTAGAATCTGGGCCTGTGTTTTTCTGGTTCTGTTTAAGCTTGCAGTAGAACTAACTTGTGTGTTTATTTATGGGCATAGTGCTTTGTCTTGCCATTGTCCTTCTTTTGCACCCAAGAGAGAGAGATGATGTTCTTTTGTTTCTGTGCATGTTTCTCTGCAAAAGAGAGGCCCCATGAGCAGACCTGCAGAATTCTGCAGCCCTGTGTTCTGTAAATGAGTTGCAAGAGAAGCTGTTGCCAAAGCAGGGCTTGGTAAGAAATCTAAAGGTACAACACTTTCTGTTTTGAAGAGAGGAAAGTTTTTACATTAGGTGACAGGGTTTTAGCTGTCTGACATTAAAAATGTAAGTATGGAAGTAGAGAGGCCTTCTGGTTTGATATGATTGATCAGTATTGTGGCCACAGTCCCTATGTGTAAACATATTTCTCCTCTCCCCGCTGCTGTGATGTTGAAGTTCAAAATAGCATGAGACCTGCTGAATAACAGGAAAGACCATGTTCTGTTTTTTTTCTCCAGGGAAGGGAAATTTAATTAGTGTTTAGGAAAGAGCCTGAAATATGCTGCCTGCTGGCCTGACCACAGCAGGATTTAAACTCCTGTTGACTGGCTGTAATAGTCATCAGTTATTCCATGGTATTGCCACTGCTGAGATAGGTAACAAGAATATGTCGAGTAATAAGTAAACAGGAGATAATGCTCTGCTGCTGACTTTATTTATTTTTTTAATATTGAAAAATGGTGAGAAATATCCAGACTTAGTGGGGCAGCTTTTGCAGGTCAGGACAGAAGAGAGAAAACTGTCAGGAGAAGCTTACCTTGAGTGTTGCTGTGCCTGATGCTGCTATCCTTGCTTCAGGGGCGAAGTTTTATTTATTTTGGGATGACAACAAGCCCTGCCATAGTTTAGTGGTTGAATAATGAAATGTGTTTTGCAGTTGGTTGTGTCATAGCCATGAACTGACTCTGCCTGTAAATAAGTATCTGGTTTTGCTTTGGGTGCCTTTGGGCTTCAAAGTGCTCATGTTGCATGACTGGGGGGGCAGGATGGGAGGAGGGAGCATGGTAGAGGGAAGAACTGAAAGTTACAAGGTTTAGTTTTTGCTATCCCTCCTAAGTACAGCTTATGTGATATTGCAGCTCCTATCACCTATCGTTTCTGAGCAGTGTATTGCTTCCAGTGAACTGCACATTTAGTGACCCTTCCTGTCAGTGTATATAGAATAAAGCATCTCTGGTTATGGGTATTTGAGAAGCTGTTAGCGAATTTGTCCCATCAGTGGATTTAAAAGACTGCCAGGGATTACAGGGGTCCTTGGTGTCTCCATGGATTGGTAGGGAACATGTTCTTGTCTGAAAGTAATTCTGTTATTGTTTGCAGGAGCTAGGTAAACAGCAGGAGAACTTTACTGATCTCAGTGAGGATTTTGGGAAAGACTATGACTTCTCAGCCCGAGAACCATCAGATGCTCCAATGGACTTCTCTACTGCCCCTGGCAAATCTCATGAACACAGCGGTGAAGGCCCTGCTTACTCTTACACAACAAATGGACCTTTTAGAAGTGCTGATGAGACTGGAGATTCTGGAATGGGTCAGAAGCCTTTCCCTCCCAAAATGGATGCAAGGTTATTTGGAGGCATTAGGGACCCTGGACATCCTTTTACCACTCCCTTTGGACAAAATAGGGCTTTTCACCAAGACCATTCCTCTGTTGGTGGATTAACAGCTGAAGATATTGATAAAGCCAGACAGGCCAAAACAGGTTCACAGCAGAAACCCTACAAACAAATGGTATGTTCTTTTAATTAAGGATTCTCAGTACTGTGGTTTCTATACTAGATTGTCCTTACTAACCTTCTCCTGTGTTTCTCTCATTTCTTCCTCTTCGGCTATTCCCTTTTTGGGAGGCAAAAGGGGGAAGTATCAGTGCTCATTAGCTCTGATCTCTGTGATATTTGTTCTGTCAATAGCTTTTCAGGCTCTCTTCCCACTTACCCCTTCTGTCAGATAATCTGATATGAGAGGTTGTTTAAAAAGCATACATACATATAAAACACTTCTGTTTTATATTAACGGAGCTCTCCTTTCATTCACTGGATTATGAAGGCTCAATGTATTTATTGATATATGTTATAGCAGAACTCACAGTGGGGATACTTGCCATCTGCTCTGACCTTCTGCCTCCTTCCCCAAATCCATTGTCAGATGCTACTGTGGGTACACTCATTCAGGATATTGCCTCTGCTGCTCCAGCTGTTGTGAGGGGAGGAATTGTCTACGGTTCTGAGAATCTGATAACCTTCCATGAGTTTTAGTTCCATGTGTGGAAAGGAGTTTGGGTTAGCATTGCACAGCTTTTTCTGTGTTCAAAATATAGGGGCTGCTGAGCTGAAAGTAAAAATGGGTTTTCCAAACATGGTTGTCAGCTCTATCTTTCCCACTCTCTCTGCCCCTCTGCTTAGTGTGTGTTTCAGTTCAGGGTGTGTCAGTTCTGGACTGTATTCTCTTAAAAATCTCTCAACAGATAGAAGGTTGTCTGTAGCACAGAGTTGTTCAAGTGTTCTGAGTCGCGCTCTGACTTCGCAGGTATCTGCCCATGTGCCCAGTTAATTTGTGGATTTCTTTGTTTTTCCTTTCCCCCTCTCTGCTGCAGCTCAGTGAGCGGGCCCGGGAGAGGAAGGTTCCTGTCACAAGGATTGGACGGCTCGCCAACTTTGGAGGTCAGTTTGCACACCCCCATGGGCCATGTCACTGCTCTTGCACGCACTGGTTAATGGCTGGCTGTGACAGTGTCCTGCTGAAGCACTGGGTGCTTCTATTTTCTGGTTAAGCTTCCTGTAGGAAAGTGCTTTCCCACAAACAGCTGGTTAGCTCACAGCTTGACTTGGGCTTTTCCATTACTCTTAAAGAGTGTAGGGCAGATGATTTGGGAGTGTACAACAGAGCTGCACATCTTCATGGTAACACATATGGGACTGTGCTGTTTTAATGAAAGTGAGGTGCAGGTTGTTCCCCAGCCTGTACAAATACCCTGGTCCTGCACATGTGATTTCACTTTATTGAGGAAACTCTCCTCCAAGTCCTTACAGTGTTGTTACTGTCAAGGAGAGACAGCTGGAGCAGCTGTTATTTTAAATAACCTTTCTCAGCCTTGTCCTTGCTATTTCTCTGAACAGTGGTTAAACATAAAACATATCTCTTTGGTAGTGCTTTTTGCGGGTGGGAAGATGATAATAGTCAAGGTTCGATTATTTGAGCCTCTGCTTATAAACCTTTTTCTCCCAGGAAAGATGTAAATTCTGAGCTTGTAAGATCAAGCTAGATGCATTTTACATGCAGAATGGGACTTACTATATCAAAAGGCAGCTAAATGTCTTCAGAAATACTAACAGGTAATGCTCATATAATGTCTGATATCCAAAGCTGTTGAAGGACTTAACATATTCCTGAAAAAAAAGAACAATCACAGTATGGCAGGTGGAAAGATGAACACAACTAGTCTTACTTAGCTAATCATTAGGTGAGTAGTCTCTTTGTTGCTGTGGTTGGGGTTTTTTGTGACTGTAGTGTTTTGAGATGATAGCAGCCTATGTAGGTTGTGAACACTCTCTTGTGGCTCTTGTGATTCTCTTCCACAAAATTTGATAGAGAAGCACATGTAGAAAGTAGACATCCTTGTGTTACAGATCCCAGAAGAAAGAAAAATAACCTGTCAAATGTAATTCAAATCAACTATCATATAAAAAAACAATTATTCTTTCTCTGTGTGTCCCTTTGTCAGACTAATATGCACACTAGGAGGAGTTTGGGACGGGGACTGATCCTATGCAGTGCAGGAATAAACAGCAAGTGAGTTTTGTCATAAGTTTTTCATGCTTGTCAGATTTCTTTAACCCTGTAGTTCATTGCAAGCACCCTTGCTTCACAGCATGCTTAGTATTCCTTAAAAGGAAGCAGAGTTCATGATTTTCTCTTTGGAGTAACAAGGCATCACTATAAAACTCACTTGTTCCTAAGC
Organism: Cephalopterus ornatus; assembly: GCA_013396775.1. Taxonomy (NCBI): domain Eukaryota; kingdom Metazoa; phylum Chordata; class Aves; order Passeriformes; family Cotingidae; genus Cephalopterus; species Cephalopterus ornatus. The sequence goes on from VZRE01012498.1 coordinate 412,622, forward strand.
TCTAGTAGCATACAGGTCTCTTTTCTAATTTAGCCTTGAATTTTAGAAAAGTGTCACAATACTTTTAGCTGTCATCTTCTGAATTCATCTGTTGCTGCTGGTGGATGTGAAGTGGCAGGTGACCAAATTTTCTGTGAACTTTTGTTTCCAGTGCTGTTGCTTTATGCTCCAGCTTTTGGCACTCAAGGCTGTTGCATGAGGGAGGGCTGACTCATGCCTCTAGGGAAAGTATAACTACCTGTCTTCACCTAACCTCAAGGTAGAAATCAAAATAAATAGCCCCATCAAACCAAAACTCCAAAGTGAGAGTAAGAAAGATAGAGATTGTTTATAAGCAGCAGCTCCAGACTTATCTCTGTCATTTATTTTTTTGGTCTTGCTCTTCTCTTCCAGTTGTCTGCTTTATATGATTAAAATTGCTTGCAAGACAGAGGTCTTTCAGAGTGCTTTTGGGGGAAATCGTGTTACAAAAAAAGGTATTCAGATCCTCTGGGCTCTGCAATCTCTTGTTAGCATTCATTGTTTATCTTTGCCTCTGAATTTTAACTTGCAACAGCAAAGAGAAATAGTACAGTCAGTACAGTGGCTTAACAAACAACACGTGGTCTAGAGGTAGTTTTTTCAGTTTAAGGTATTCTTTGATAATGTTTTGGGACTTTTTAAAAGGGCATGTAGTAACAGGACTAGGGGTAATGGCTTTAAACTGACAGGGGGCAGGTTTAGATTTGTTGTTAGGAAGAAATTCTTTACTATGAGGGTGGCGTGGCACTGAATCAGGTTGCCCAGAGAAGCTGTGAATGCTCCATCCCTGGGAGTGTTCATGGCCAGGTTGGATGCAGGGGACGAGGAAGACAATTCCATTTATAGTGAGAAACAGCTTCTGTTTGCTCTTTGCTCCAAGTTTAGAGTGTTGGGTGTTTTTTTTCTTGAGCCATCCAGTACAATTGTGAAACCCCATCAACCAATTCGAATGTGGCTTGTCCTGACTGGCTCTTATGTGATGAGAAATGTTCTTTTCAAATTGCATTTTTGTGAAGCCTTTTAAATGCTTAAACCATGAAACATTAACTGATGGCCAGAGCTGTGGCGTACCGTTTGCTCTTACCTGGTTTTGGTTTGTCTGAAGTTGTTGGTGAACTTTGGGTTGTGGTTGTCTGTTTTCCTCTTAGACTGTGAGCGGGGGAAGGCAGTGCTGTGTGCCTCTTACTGTCCTCACTGTCAGTCCTTCCTGAGTGTTCTCAGGAGTGATGCAAGAGGTAACATGTTCAGTATTTAAAGCAACTAAGCTTTTGGTGCAGGATTTTTCTTGTGTGCTTCAGGGTGCCATCTTCATTTGAAGACTCCATTCTGGGAAATAAAGTGCTTTAGGTGGATTTTTATCCTACAACGTCCACCCCAGTCAAACTAGCATTTGACTCGGACCTTTTTTTGTTGTTAAAACCTACTTTTTTTCTTTATTTCCATATTAGAACAGTATCGTATTAGGCTTTAGGAGAAGATGGAAAGATGTTGAGTAGGTCAAAAGCAGAGTTCATATAACTATTCCTGGGGTTCAGATAGCTGAATTCCCATGATATTGGCATGATCCCATTCACACTTGGATCATGCCTCCCCTTGTCTTTGCATGAGTTTTTTTTTTGTCCTCCCCTTTGTTACAGGGAATATTCAGCCACATCTCAACCATGGTGTCAGGACACTCTGGTGGGTGGTAGACAAATAAGTATCAGGAGGCAGAAATACTTGGATTGCAGAATTTGCCTGACTTCTCACCTCTTCTGCAAGCAAAGAACGTCTTACTGGAAAGACTGAAGATCATTTTTTCCAACACTTGCTTGTAATACTGAACCCATGTTTCTCTGTGATCAGCACAAGATCCTCTACTGAACTTCTTTGTCCTTTGTATGTATTTTTGTATGTTTGCAGCAGCTGGAGTAACTGCTGGTAGGTGTATTTATAGTACTAAATATCATCCTTGATTTTTATTTAGTATTTTCTTCCCAGGATTATAATTGACAAAACAGATTTTTCTGCAGTTTTTGTTCCATGCGTGTTTTGTAGCTTGATGGGTCATCAGTTCCACCCATGCAGTTCTTGATCTGTTCTTTATTTCCATTCTCCCTTCCTCGTGTTATTTGACGTTTCTAAGCAGTTCCTGTCTCCCTCAATCGTATTCCTGGTTTATAAGTTTATTATTTTAATGATATAATAAGATTCTCTGGCAATAAAGAAAATTCAGGAAAATTCTGTGAAGTCTAGACCTAATGTGATTTTAACAATTTTGGAGGGAAAAAAAAAGAAAAAAGGTAGCCTCGTGAGGTATGTTAGTAAAGTAAATACAGAACTGGCAACTGTGGGATTCAGATTGTCTTGTGAGCGAGTGACAAGTGAGCGTGTGTATTGGGTTTGCATGGCAAGGTTTGGCTGCAGGGGTGGCCTCTGTGAGAAGCTGCCAGAAACTTTACCCATGTCTGACAGATGGCTCCAAGACAGATCTGCTGCTGGCCAAGGCCAAGCCTGTCAGCAATGGTGGTAGCACCTCTGGGATAACATAGTTGAGAAGAGCCAAAAACCTGCACAATTGCAGCTGGAGAGAGGAGTGGGAGAAACAACTCTGCAGACACCAAGGTCAGTGCAGAAGGAGTGGGAGGAGTTGCTCCAGGTGCCAGAGCAGAGATTCCCCTGCAGCGTGGGGTGAAGACCATGGTGAGGCAGCTGTGCCCTTGCAGCCCCTGGAGGACCACAGTGGAGCAGCTTGTGGAGGAGCCCATGCTGGAGGAGGTGGATGCCTGAAGAAAGCTGTGTCCCTGTTGGAAGTCCATGCTGGAGCAGGCTCCTTGGCAGGACCTGTGACCCCATGGGGGCCCATGCTGGAGCAGCCTGTTCTGAAGGACTGCACCATGTGGAAGGGGCCCATGCTGGGGCAATTTGTGAAGAACTGCAGCCTGTGAAAAGGACTCACACTGAAGAATTTTGTGGAGGATTGTCCTGAGGGAGGGATTCCGCACTGGAGCAGGGGAAGAGTGTAAGGAGTCCTCTCCCTGAGGAGGAAGGAGTGGCAGAGGTAACATGTGGTGAACTGACTGCAACCCCCATCCCTGTCCCCCTGTGCTGCTGGGGAAAGGAGGGAAGTAGAGAATTCAGGAGTAAAGTCCAGGAAGAAGGGAGGGATGGGGAATGGTGTTTTATGATTCAGGATTTCTTTCTCATTACCCTGCTCTCATTTGATTGGTAATAAATTAAACTGATTTCCCCAAGTCGAGTCTCTTTTGCCTGTAACAGTGAGTGATTGTTGAGCGATCTCCCTGTCCTTATCTCAACTCATGAGCCTTGCATTGTATTTTTCTCTCCCCTGTCTGGCTGAGGAGCTAGCAGTGTGTACTGCGTGGTGCTTGTGGTGTTTTACGTGACTGAAACCAGGGCACACTCTGCTCCAGGGGAGGGTCTCGCCCACCCCTGGGCTTGGCAGGCTGAGCAGAGTGATAACAGCCCATTTAGTCTCCTGTTTGTTTTGTTGTGTCAGTTGCTGAGCAAGAGGATTTGTCCTGAACAAAACTGGTTCCAGATCATCTCTTGATGGCTTTGGTTTGAAGTGTAACAGATGCTGGAGATGCCTGGAAAATGTCTGGAGAGCCACTCTGCTGGTATGGCACTAAGTGGCATTTTCCAGGCCTGAAATAATCTGTCTGTATAAAGTGCAGAATGCAGGAGAATGGCATTCTAGAAGTGCTTAGGGATGTTATTTTTCAAGGTGCTGAACCATGGCTGTTCAGCAATACTGAAAACTGTCCCAAAATGATTAATCTTGGAGGAAATACACATCTTGCAGACAAGGAAAATGATGGACATCAGGAGCAACTTGTGCGAGGTCAGTAGACTAGAGGCCCAGAGGAGGGCTGCTTTTGTACAGCCATGCAGGTTCTTTGGAGGGATGACTTGTTCCTGGTAACAGGTGAACATCTGTCAGTGTGTGGCGGGTTGACCTTGACTGGCAGCTAAGCCCCACACAGCTGCTTACTCGTTTCTTCCCACAGCATGAGGGAATTGGAGGAGTGAAAGGGAGAAAACTTGGAAGTTGAAATAAAGATGGTTTAACTGGTGAATCAAAGAAAGGTCCGTATGCAAGCAAAGTGAGAGGAGTTGATTCACTACTCCCTATTGGCAGGCAGATGTTCAGGGAAGCAGGACCTCAGCATCTGTAGTGGTTACCTGGGAAGGCAAACACCATAACTCCAAATGTCCACCCTTTAATCCTCCTTTCTCTGATCTTTTACTGCTGAGCATGATGTTACATGGCATCCCTTTGATGGACTTGGATCAGCTGTCTTGGATGTGTCCTCGCAGCCTCTTGCCCACACCCAGCATGCTTTTTGCAGGGCCGGTGTGGGGAAAAAGAAAAAGCCTTGACGCTGTGCAAACATTGTCTGTCAAGAGCCAAAACACTGGTGTTTTATCAACACTTTTAGTTACAAATCCAGCACACAGCATGATAAAGGCTGCTGCGAAGAAAATTAACTCTTATCTCAGCCAGACCCAGTACAAAATAATCCAGTACAAATAACAGCATTATTTGTGTTCAAATAATACATGCCTAGACCACAGGTGGGTGTGTGAAAGAGGCCTGGAAAACAAATCTGTGGCATTTTGAGAAATTAGTATTGTGGCTCTGAACCCCCCTGTCCAGTACTTGCTTTTTGAGCCCTAGAGTGTTAGTCTGGTCTGTAGGATGAGGAAGGGTGAAGTTTTCGACAATCCCAGAGGTAGGGTTGTAATTACCTGGTGGGAGAGAGGAATAACTCTGTGCAAGATGAGGGTTGCCTTGTTTGTGCCCAGGCTTCCCCACTAACATGAGATGAGCTCAGCTGGTTACAGCATCATGCTAAAAATACGAGGGTGGTGGGTATGATCTGTGTATGGGCCATTCACTTATGAGTTGGACTCAATGATCCACGTGGGATCCTTGTGTGCTGGGACTTGGGTCTACAAAACATACATACAAAACGTATGCAGGTGTTTCCTCCTGCACATGTGCAAAATAGCATGTGCTGGTCAGCTCTGCTTCCTTCATTGTACTGTGTTCCGTGGTTGTTTTACTTAGGAAACTGTCCAGTAGAGCCTCAAGGAGGGCTTGGGGTGCTTGGAAGACAGGTGCACCCAGTACTGCCAGCAGTGTGGGAGTATAGCATGGCAGGATGCACCACTGCTGAGGAGATAAAGGAGCACCATCTGTTGCCCATATAATTTATTATCCAGAAAAATAAATATTTTGAGAAAGGGAAGGCAGTGAGACCTTTGGTAGTATGGATTACTGCATGATTAGATCTGTGCCTCATTTAATCTTCAGTGGCTTTGATCTTTTTAGTGGAAGCAGATAACGCTTCTTTTGTAGCCCCAGCTTAACCTGTGGCTGTGAATCAACACCCTGGCATTCACTGCTTGCCAGAGAGATATAGTGCATGTGGAGTGCTGGTGTTTTGTCTCCTGGTCTTACTGTTGTGTGGGATTACTCTCCAGCCCAGCTCCTTGGAATTGCAGGTTACAACATGGCTTGCATAAAGTGAGCCTCAGGAAGAACATGTTTCTGTTCATCACAGCCAACGAATACATGGAAGTCACAGACAGCTAATGGGCATGAATAAACCGGAGTGCTTAACAGGGTTGCGGAGCCTTAAACTCTGCTGTCAGTGGCTTCATCTAAATACGGTTTTGCTTCTCCCTGCTGTGGTGGTATGGCTAGGGGTGGAGAGGGATTCTGTTCTTTCCTGAGAATTGTACTTTGAGAACCATGTTTGTGAAATTTTTCCCCCCCGCCCCCCTTCTTCTTCTAAACTCCATGATTTGAGTTTACAGCAGGACCTCAGCCAGAGCACAGAGCTCTTGAGTAGCACTTGTGATGTGGTTCATGAAAGCCAGATGTCCCAGACTGTTCTAGCCTATGATTCCTGGCTGACATGCTGGGCTGAAGAAGTATAGAAGAAAACTCTTAAGTGTCAAGTGAAGATAACTCCATTGCAAAAGCCAGCATATTCTAATCAAGCCTTTGTGCATTTGACTGGGTGGCTTGAAGTTAATTGTAAAAATGCCTCTGTATGTGGCTTGGAAGGTTTTTTTCATTCTGACCTGGCTCTTTTTCTTCTTGTTTTAAAGGACTAGCCGTTGGTCTTGGCATTGGGGCATTGGCAGAAGTTGCAAAGAAGAGCCTTAGACCTGAGGAGCGGAGTGGTAAGCCCTTTTGATGTCCTCCTTTCTTTTTATTTTAATCCCAGCAGAGTTTACCTGCATTTGCAAGATTCTGGGTTTTTTTAAAGCTGGGATGGTGAGTCAGAATAACAGGCATGTGGGTAGTTTTCATTTTCAACATAATCCTTCTCCATCTCCAGTCTCCTCTCCCATCTAAGTGCACTCACTACATAGACACAGGCCAGAGGTACATGGGAGAGAATGAGCTTGTGCCAGCACAATTTGTACAGCTTTACTTCTCCACAGCCACTCCTGAGTTTGAATATTATCGCTGTGCCCATTCTTGGACTGTCTTGGCCTAAGGATTTTTTGAAATCTGTTCAGTGAAACCACACAATTCTTTCATGACAGAGCTGTAGATGAGCCCCTGTGTCTGAAAACTTTGATAGTGTTTGCAGACTGTTTGAAATTTAAGGATGTTCTGTCTAGGAGGAACTTGGAGGATGGCTGCTCTCTTTAAGAGAGACAAAACACTTTACGTTCTTGTTAAATAGCAATTATGTATTTCCAACATCTGTATTTTGCTGCCTTCTGAAGGATTCTCATAACATGTCAAAAGGCTGTGACATGCAAGTTGACCTGATCCTCTTTTCTTCCCAGCTTGTTTGAAGTTGGAGGTAAAACGTTCCTAAGCTGTACCTGGCCATGTCATGGTGGCTTTCCTCTAAGCATATGTGTTGGTAAAATATGTTGGTACTGAACGGTTGTGTGTGGGTGAATGGTTTAGGGCATGGAAAATATACGGTGTTCTTTTCTAGAAAACGTGAAGTTACTCTAAAGTTTACAGTTCCATTCCCTTGTTTCTTATCCAGGAAAAAGTCTGGTGGGATATTGCAAAATGTCAGGTTCTTTGTTACAGTTACTGCAGGTTGTTTGGTGTTCATCTGGTCTCTCTGGTTTGTCTGGTATGGTTGTGTGTTTAGATTACTGCCAGTGACCACAGGGAGCTGATGAAAGGTTTAAGTACTTGTAGTTAAAAGTAAAAATTAAGTCAATTTGTTCCTGGGTCAGAAGTGTTGAGATAATGACAACTGCTGGGTCCTTGTTTTTTGACTTTATGGCCAGTAGTAGTTTACTGCAAAGCCAGTTTCTGCCTTTGCCCTGGTCGTCTTTGGGGGTGGGAAAAGGCTGGAGACAGTGACAGTGTGAACATCTATTCCAGGGGGCACTGGAGTGAGTAAAAACTGAAAAAAAAATTTTGAGGGGGAAAGTACCCTAAAATACCTACCAACTGAACAAAAGACCCCAACAAAAAAAACCCAACCACCAAAAAACCCAAACCAAAAGCCTATATCCCAGGAGATGAACCACATTCCCTGTGGTGGGAGGGAGGGGTGAGGCAGTGATTGTGTGCCACCTGAGACACTACTGCTACAGGGAATACCAAGAGGTATTAACAGCCAGGCAATGCAGAGCAGCCCAGCAGAGAAAAAGGATCCTTAGCAAAGAGTTCTTGTTTCTCTCCAGGACCTGAGGTATTTGAGGCTGGGTGGGTTTCTTTGCTTTGATTTAAAAACACACTCAGGCAAACATGGCCCATCCTGTAGACAATCCTTTGAAGGATTTTTGCTTTCAGCACTTGCAGTGTTTGACAGGTTGTTGATACCTATTGGAAGTTGGTGATTTGTGTTGCTTTTAAGAGGAGGAATTGCACAACTGTTAGTATTTCTCTGCTTGCCAGGTCGTTTTCTAATTGGGCACATCCCAAAGTGAAAACATAAGCTTGCAGAGCCAAGAAATTTCAAGGAATAACATGAGCTTTGTTTCTCTCCCTCACAGCATGAGAAGGATTATTTTTATTATTTTTTTATTTGAAGGCAACACTTTTTTTTTCTTGCAATATAGCAATTGCACCTTTACACTTTTTTTATTCTTGCTAGGGAAACTATTATTTTCCTGTGTAACTATAACTTGGTGCCAGAAGCCTGCTTTATGGTCTTGAGTCATGCTTTGGGAAGAGTGATTTTCTTGAACAAACCTTGATTAAAGAATAAGGCCATGAGAACTGCCAACTTCGATGCTTGGCAAGGGAGTTAGAAAACAACCTGATTTTTATTTTTAGCTGTTTGTCTTTCATTCTTGCTTCCTCTCTTGCTGTCAAGTCTGCTTAGATAAGATGTTGGAGCAGTGGTTATGCTGTGAAGGAGAACTATAGCGATAGTGGGGTTGAGAATGGGCCAAGAGAAGCAATTATTGAGGTGAGACAAAAGTAAAAAACTTTCACATTTATACTCTTTTGGAGCTTCTCAGGCCAAGGACACAGCAATGTCTTTAGGTGACTCAGCTACAGCCTCTAGCTAGTGTCCTTGGATGTGTTTTCCACAGGATTTTACAGTGATGGGTAAGGCTCCATGGATGAGAAGTATCTCCATGGGCTCTGCTCCTGCAGAAATGCACACAGTGTGAGTCCAGGATACCCTTTCTTACTGTTCTTCTGACAGTATCAGCCTTAGTTGTTCTTGGGGGAAATCTCTTGACCTAAGTACCTCTTTAAACGTTTCTTTAAAAATACCTCTGCATCCCTTTCATGATTTCAGCTTGAGGTGTTTGTGTCCAGTTTGGTGGCTGCCAGCGTTATAAGCACGGGCTAAGACCTGTCTCTTTTGAGAATGACATATCGTCCTGTTCTCTGGAAGCTGGTGGAGGATATAATTTCTCTCCGCAGTGCTGTAATATTAATAGTAACCTTTTGTCACTTCAGACTTAAACAAGTGTGATGTGTATATGCCCAAAGGCATGCCTAAGGGTTTCACACTCTTGCTGACATTCAGGACTAAGGAGAAAGAGCTTTCTTTTGCTTGCCCTCCTCTTGTCTAGTCAGTATAAGGTGTCTTCACACCTTTTAAATGAAGCTAGAGACACCAGTCCTTCAGTTCCAACCCCCAAGCCAGAAACTCCTGTGCTACACATGATCCTAGTGGCACAGCTTGTACTTCTTCTTTCCATTACTGTTACTGGAGGGACTGCAAATTCCTACTCTCCTGCGCATTCTCTAGTAACTGAGCTGGTGCTGATCTGTCTTTTCCTGCTTAATTTCCCTGTCCTTGTTTAGTAGCCATAGAGCCCTTCTCACTATACCTCGATTGTCTCTGTTTCCATAAACAATTCGCTTCTTCAGGGACTTAACCTAGAACAAAAAAAGTTCGGTGTAAGAGTTTGTGAGTTTCTTCCTTTTCCATCCCAGCCTGATGGCCTGGACATAAATTCTTTCCACAGCCAAGTCTTGTGAATAGGTGCAGGTTGGTTTGTTTGTTTGTTTTGGGTTTTTGTTTGGTTGTTTTTTTTTGTTTTTTTTTTTAACAGACTTAAGGCCCTAATGCTGCCCTCTTTAAGTTTTTTAAGTGGTTTGACTTACCTTACTTTGTTAAAAAGAGGATGGCTTACTTGATTCAAGTTGGAATTTTCTTGGTAGACTGATGTACCTAATTAACAATAAGCTCCTTGTTCACTTGGTGACCTTGATGGCAGCCTCAGTATTTAGAATGTGTATCTATAGTGCAAGGCTCACACAGGTTGGGAATGGGAAAGTAGAAAAAATTGCGAGGAATAAATATAAGTGCCCAAATAAACAGCTGCTGTAACTAGTAAAGAGACTCTAGGTTCAAGGTCAAGTTTGTAACTTATTAATGACCTGTCCTGGGCTGTTGTGTTAGGCACTGCACAAAAGCCAGGCCAGGCAGAGCCCCAACGGGCTGGCACTTGGCCTAGGTTTGAATACAGAGTTATTTTCTTATGAAAAAGAATAATGCAATCTCCTTAGGTTGTCCGCCCTAAGTGTTTGGGTTATTTTCTTGAGGCTTCTCTTGCACCAGAGTTTGTGTGTCAGATGGTTCCTAAAAACAAATATCCACAAAGTCCAGTCGCTAGTTCTCCATTTGACAGTGGCAAAGAAGGTGGAAAAGGAGTGATGCAGCTGTGAGTTGCACACAGATTTGGAAAGGTTTGTGCTGATTCTGAATTTTGAAAGAGGAAAAAAAAAGGGGGTTAAGCACTTGTGAGGGTGTCTGCCTGCCACCTCTGCTGGGGAAGAACTGACAGGCTCCAGGCACTGTGGCTGCAGCAGCCTTCGATTCTGAGGTCTCCGTGTTGCCACAGCTTGTATGTAACTTCTCTTTGCCTTTTTTCTCTTTCCCTGATGAAATAGGTGAAACCAGCTTTGTGATCTGAAGATGGAGAGGAAATAATTTGAGGCATCAAAAGGTGCCAGCCATCTTTGCAAAAAATGTTAACCTACTGAAAATGGGCATATTTTTTCATGAACTTGTGCTGGATTTTATCCCCACTTCTTTTCCACTCAGCCTTGGAAACCCATGTCTGTTTTCTTTTTGCTTGCCATGTACATAGTTCTGCTTTTGGCTCTTGCTTCCAGGTCACTGTCTTATTTATGCCCCCTTGTAGCAAAGTACATAAACAAGAGTTGCTCATGTGCCGTTGGGCAACCCCTGGGGGCTTGACTTCAGTGAGAAGCAGGCCAAGAGAAGAGGATTGGGAGTGCTGTGTTTGGCTCTTTCTCTGATAAGACTCTTTTAAAATTGTCAGGGTTCACTGGCTTGTGGAGGTGACTTTAATCATTAACTAACTCGTTTATTCTGCTGCTGACTCAAAGGAGGATACTTTTGTGTGCATTAGTGTGAAGGAAGGTAAGGCTTTGATTCAGTACTTTCCCTAGCTCCTGTGTGTCATCTCATGCAGAGATTTGCCTCAGCATTGCTAAGGACACAGTTTTCCTGATAGGACAGTTAAGATGGGATCATTAAGAATCAGCTCTTTTAGATGCCTGCAACACTTCACTCTCCAGACAGCTTTTCAAGGCTGAGCCAAGCCAGATCCCTCTGCTCTGGGCACTCTACCTGTTCAGTCTCTCAGACTCCTTATATCCAGGATCTAGAGCAAAATGTGCTCTGAGGGTTGCTGTGTGTGATGCAAGTAGTGAATTCTGGACCCCTCCTGCTTCTTTACATCTGACTCTCTAGAGCAGCATGATTGTCCTGTGTACTCATGGTGTTTTTAGTCCTCTCTCCTTTTCTTGTACATTATTGGCTTAGGACAGGGATTTGTACAGATAGATGTCCCACATGCAGTGCCATCTTGTTGCTATCCCACAAAACAGGTGAAAGAGAGGAGGGCTGAAGGGCAAAGTTTGGCACCTCTGTACGCTGACAGTGGAGAGTTCCATGGAATCACTTTTGTAGGGAAAGTCTGTAAGCAGTCTGGCTATTTCCAGGGATTGAAGGATGTCTGTCAGATCAGCGACATGTTTGGCACCTCAAGAAAGTGGTACTGAGTTGTGTGAGTTACCAGAGTTTAGAAGGGACCACTTAAGTCTGGCTCTTTATTATTTCTCCTGTCCAATGGCCAGTCTAAACTCCCTCTGTGTACCTTCCTGAGAGCTACCTGGAGATGGAGAGAATCTCTGGCTGCTCTAGTCCAGTACATGACACACCAGTAATTTCCATCTGCCCGAGATCTTCAGGGCTGTTTTCATCTCCTGTGCCTTTTTGGGCCTAATTGTTATATATGGGAGCTTCAGCTGTTCCATCCTTAGTACCCTTTCCTCTGAGTGTTGAAAACAGTGATAGAGCTGCAAGATCAGCATACTAGCTATGGGCTTTGCAGTCCATCTGCAAGGCCTGACCTTCCTCCTGCTTGGCTCTTCATCATTAGGAGCTGATCTGCAGTGCCAAGAGAAGTGGTTGGTGGGTGCCTGACTGTCCCCTCTGTCCCTACTCTACTGGGCATTGCCCTGGAGAAGTAGTTCTGGGTTGCTTCTCCCAAAGAGACCACAAAATGGAATCAGGGTCTCCTTCCCTCTCCCTTAATAAAAATAAAAAAAAAAAAAAGTGGAGGGTAAGTGCTTCTTATACCACATAAACCTCATGTCACATACTTGGAACCGTGGCACTGGTGTGTTGATGGCTGCAGTGACCACTCTGAGCCTGTCAGACATCAGGCTTTACCCATTCTTGGGGACAGGAATGTGTGTGTTCAAGTATGTATATTTTATACCTGCCTTGTTCTGTGCAAACTTCCACGCTAAAGAAATGCCAGCATATTCTTGGTCTGTGCCAGCGTGCTGCCAAACCTTTTGTGGATTCTCCCTTGCTGTGGCTCACTCCTACTGCCCTTTTGTGGCTGTGCTGCAGCCCATGATGTGGGACTCAGGACACGTTTACATAGTCGTTTAGGCTGAGCTAGCTGGTACAGGGAGCACAAGCACCAACATCTGCACAGGATCCTGGGCAGTTGCAGCACAGACATTCTTAGAAGCCGTGACTCGCTGCTCTTGGACCTCAAGCCAACAATGTCAAAGTTGCCACAAGACACGTGTACAACTTCAGTCTGTGCCCATGGGTGGCTGTGAAGGCACTTGGTGCAGTCCTAGTTTGATTTCTCTGGGGAAGGGCAAATTTCCTTCTGAATGTAGGCTAACACCATGAAGTGGGCTTGCCAAGATAAGGGTGTTCTTCATTCATGCTCTTTCTCTTCTTGCCCTCAGGAAAGAAAGCAGTGATGGATTCCAGCCCATTCCTGTCAGAGGCCAATGCAGAAAGAATTGTGAGGACCTTGTGCAAGGTCCGGGGAGCGGCACTGAAGCTGGGACAGATGTTAAGCATTCAAGGTAAGTGTTAGCACAGGTCTTCAGCTATCCTCCTTAGTACTGCCAGGTGTGATACATGATCTGCCATCATTCAGCGTCAAGTGAGTATGGAGAGGCTGGACAAGCGGCTTTCTAATATGAGAGCAGTGATGGATATATATTTGAGTTCCATCTAATCTCAGTATGAAGTAACTAGAGGCATGCACTATATACTGTAACTATTTCCCCAATGTCCTTGTTGTGTCAGGGTTGAGAATTGCTTGAGAATAAGGTGACGCTGTCTGTGAATTTTAGTGTCTGTGTTACAAGCAATTGTTTAGAAGCAGAGCTGTATCTCTGCTCACTCTACTTGCAGGTGTCCTGCTAGAAGGGAGGAGGATAAGAATGTGATCCTGTTCTTTGTTCACCAGAAGTGGTCAAACTTATACCACAGTGCTCTCCCATTATAGCAACCTGGCTACCTATTTGTGGGCACTGAAGCTTTACTGGAAAAGCCAGTACGGCTGATAATCCTACCAGGTGTAAAATGCTTAATTTCATCTTGAGGAGACTTCAAACTGGTATTTACCCCACTGGGCTCTGAAGTCAGTGACCACAGGTGGAGTGAGTGATGTCACTATCTGCACTGAACTGTTAGGTTGCTCCTGGGAGATGGCAGGTGTGCTGAGTTCAGACCTTATCTGTACTTTTCCAGTTTGCCTTCCTGCCCAACTTGATAGAGAAAGGAAGAACCAGCCAAAAATATCTGTAAGACTTGTCTGGAATAGCTTTCAAGATGTCATTGAAATGGAATCAGTGTTTGAGTGTTTGAAGTGCTTGGTTTGTGCTTCTACTTGAATTTTTGTAGGTGTTCACTGATGAGGCTGGATCTAGTGTATTAAGTAACTTGGGCTCACCAATAAAACAAGACCGGCTCCCTGTTCCAGAGAGCCCTGATTGTGGCACTTCATTTGCTAATCACTTGGTTTAGGTGTGTGCCAGGCTGATGGACACGTGAACAAACTATATGGGAGGCATCAGCTGCTGTGTCAAAGGCTGCCACCCATATGCTGTTTTCTCACCCTCTAGAAACAGCCAGGTGCCAAAGATTGATGGCTCACAGTGCAGATCCAGGAGGAGCTCACGTGCTCCTTGCTTTCCAGTGTCTCTGGTATGTGGCTGAGTGAGCCATGCCTGGAAATCAGCTCTGAAATATACTTGTCTACCATGGGCGGGATTAATTTCAGATTCTTAGGACACTACTGAGTTGCTCCGGATGTGTGCCCAAGCCTGGTCACAGCTGCCGTAGGCTTGGATGTGAGTGCAGAGGGAGTAGCTTTGAAAGGCCGGCTCTGAGGAGTAGAAATGCTCTGGGGTTTTGTCACTTGCCTGCTGTCTCCTAATGTTTCTGAGCTCTGACAGGAGTGTCAAATACTTGCTGATTGATTTCACTTTGGTGTCAAGAACAGACTTTCACCAACCTCAGTGGTTGTACCCAGCCCTCATTTGAGTCTTGTGCCACATGTGTGGAGCACTGCTGTGCCTGGCGAGAACACAAGCCCCTGGTAGCCTTGCTGAGGGACAGCTGTGGTGAAATAAATTCGACACCAGCAACAGTGCAGAGTATCCATTTCTTGGGCTGGCTGTTTGGACAGGAGGTTTCATGCAGTTCCTGCCACTTCATGGGCTTCTCTGTGGCCTGGTGAGTGTGAATTCACTGCTTAACAGGACTGGGTGTTAACTGAGTGCAGAGGCCCCCTGCAGCTGAGCACAAGTCACAAAGCAGTGTCCTTAAAACCCCTGCTTGTTTGCTTGTGGGAGTCAGTGGATTTGTTAAGGACCCACATCCCTGAACGTCATGACCAGAAAAGATGCCAAAGGCCCCAGATCATCCTGTCTGGTGTGTATGCTCTGGGAGATGTTGGAAAGGCAGCTGCATTTGCCAGCTGAGAGTGCCCTGCCTTGACTCTTGCTTCGTGTTTTGTTCCAGTAAGGCCTCGTCAGTTTACCACAAAGACGTATAACCTTATTCATCAGCATGTTGTAAGCCTTGGTTTGTCAGAGTTACTTCCACAGCATGACTGATTTTTTGACTGCTGCCGAGTTTCTGTACAGTCAACCTGGACTTGCAGGTTTCTTGGCTATTCAGCGTTGTTCTCATGAACAAAGTGGTGGTGGTCAAGCAGCCCCAGTTAAGGGTGCCTTCTCAAACTAGGGGTTGAAGTCCCATGTGAGTTTTTTTTGGATGTCAGCAATAAGCAAAATGACAGAAGTTGATCCTAAATGCTTGTTGCAGACCCTGATACCTCAATCCAAACAGCTTTTGGGTGTCATTCTTAGTGATACCTGAGTCACTCTTAGTGAGGTCCATTCTCTTTCTGCCCAGTCGTCCTCAGACGTGCAGGTTACATGCAGGTTACGGCATGACAGCTAACACTTTCATGTACCCCTGGGAACAGCTGTTACAGTGTTCAGAGGCTTGGCAGTGATGCACCATCAATGACAGAGCAGGCTTTTGGTGTTTGGAATGCACACGCAAACGCCATGTCTCACTTCCTTGGGGTTTATAGCATCACAGCAGGAGCTTTACTCACTGTTCCTGCAAAGTCTGGTGATGTCTGACTTGCAGTGATGGAACAGGAGCTCCTCTTAAAAGCCTCTGTTGGTTCCACAGTGGAGTGGGGTTTTTTAGTACTTTTAAATGCTGCTGTGGCTTCAGTGGGAATTTCTAAACACTGCTGAATGTTAATGTGATGTCTACATTATGTATCTTTTGCTATCCATTCCTTTCCACCCATCTTCCCAGGACAGTACTCTTAAGGTTTCTTGTTTCCTGGGATAGACTTATGGTTGTTCCTGCATCTGTAAATGGAGAGGAATGATAGATTTTTATTTGAATGTCAGAAGCGCAATGTGCAGGTTGAGTTCTCAGGATTAAGGCCAGTTGCCTGGACTCTTCCAGTTTTGGGAGAGTAGCAAATAAATCTAATTCCTCAATAATACTTTATGAAATGGAGAGTTTTCCAGAATGGGTAGCTTTTTTTCTGAGCTGTTGTAGAAGCCTTTGCTCAAGCAGAGGACTAACCTTTCAAGATGCCCCTACCCCTCCTCTTTCTTATGAGTGTAAATATTTGCTCCTTCTGACACTTAAAATTTTTGGCTCGGCTATGTTTTCTTCTGCCATTTGTAGCTGCTCTTCATTTGGGTAGTTGTTTACAGTAGCAGATGCTGAATCCTGATCTCTCCAAGAGTTCAATACTTGCGTAAGTGGTGTTTTGCCACTGCACAGCTTTTTGAAGAAGCTGTTGCCCCTTAAAATGAACTGGATTAAACCATATCAGGAACCTTGGAGCATTGGGATGGCTCTCCAGGGAATTCCATCTGTGACCTGTGTTTCCATGATGCAGTAGCCTCTCCTAGACCTGAATGCTGTACTGCTGCCAGCCGGAAAATGGGCTGGTGGGTGACAGAGGCTCTGCTCTTGGGTTTGTGCAACCTCCACTACACCAAAAGCCTCTGTGCTGTGCAGAGCTGCCCGCTGCTCTTGGCAGCGCTGCTGGACTAAGCAGCCTTGATTTCAAAGCGTAAAAACTTTCTCAGCATGCTTTCTAGCATATTCATACTTTGTCTTTCCCTTTGTAATTGGGAAGGGGTGCACAAAAACTCTCTTCTGCTGCAGCAGGACGGTGGCTTAGGAGTTGTTTGGGTAATACACAACATTGGGTAATAATTTGGGTAATATACTGTGTTTTGAAAGAGTGAAAAGGAAGGAGGAGCTTTTTTTGTTACTTGTGCACAGGATTGTTTGGCTCATTTCTAAAGGTGTGATGCCTTAGGAGGAGCACCTCAGGTGCTGTTTCTGGGTATGGAGAGTTTCTGAACTAGAATTACTTCCAAAACTTCCACTGGGGTGTACCTGGGGGCAGGACAGGCAAACTTGTCCAAATGCAGGTGCATGTTTCTTCGTGTGCTGAAGAGCTGGAGAATGCAATGCCTGCACTGACTGTGTGTTTTTCCCATGGCAGATGATGCCTTCATCAACCCCCATCTCCAGAGGATTTTCGAGCGTGTACGTCAGAGTGCTGACTTCATGCCAATAAAGCAGATGATGGTGAGAAATATTCCTTACTGCTTATCCCGGGAGAAGGGACAATGACAGAATAAATGTCACCCATGACATACACTAGTAAGAGAGGCGGATGGGGATTTTTAAGAGTATTCTTTCAATGGTGTTGCATATTTTCAGTTGTGGGTAGCACCTGATTCCTTCTCTCAATTATGTGCTGGCTTTTCTCTCCAAAATATTGACACTTAGCACTAGACAGAGGGAAGAATGTGGGAGTTTATGTCCTGAGACTAATGCCGATGGAACAGGATGTTGCACACAAATATGATTATAGGGTCTTGTTAAGTGTAGCCTCCTCTTCTATTTCCTCGTCTTTGTAATGGGTGTTAAGCCAGTGTCTACAAGTGCCTACATCCCATTTTAGAAACAGACTTACAAGCCGTAGTCTGATGGAAAATTAACAGCAGCTTTATTCTTACTGTTTTGCTTAAGTGTAACCCACCATCAAGAAGAGCCAGAATGAAGCAAACTAAGTTGCTTTCCTCAATGTATGTGTTCTCTTTCTACTTCCCTCTCTAAATTAAGATGTGAAGGGTACTGCAAAAGGAATTGCCAGCACTACTTATCTTCTGAGAGACACTGAGCAGTGCCAGAAGTTAAATACGGCAGTCTGGCATGGTAGCAAAAAAGCTGTTAAAGCATGCTGTAATGTTTAATTGTCAATATTGCCTTAGAGAGTTATTCTTGCATGCCTGGATTGCTTCTGTTCAGCTTGGCAGCATGATGATAGAGGAGAAATAGCTAACTCCTTGCTCATTTGTTGGAAGATAACAAGTGGCACCAAAAAGGGGATGTTTGTATTGCTAAGGCAGTGGTGTTTGTGTTTAAGATCTCTGCCCTTTATGCCAGAGATCTGATTGGCATCTGTTTAGTGCTGGGGAAGAACTGCTGGCTAGACCACTTCCTTGCCTTGGTGTGCAATGATGAGGCAGGGAGGATGATCTAGAAAGCAGGGTATAGGTACTCAGAACTACTGTAGGCTGTGTGAGTCACCTTAGAGGAATGTGATTTCCAATAGTGAAAGTCTTGAATTTTTCTTCCCATACCTTGATGCTTTTCTTTATTTGTAGAAAACTCTGAACAACGATCTTGGCCCCAACTGGAGGGATAAACTGGAGTCCTTTGAAGAACGTCCCTTTGCTGCTGCTTCAATTGGTCAGGTTCACCTGGCACGCTTGAAAAATGGGAAAGAAGTTGCCATGAAAATCCAGGTGGGCTTTACAGACCAGCCTTGTCTCTTGTTTGTGCCCATAGAAGTGCACGGCAGATGCCTGTGTACTACTGGACAAAACAAGAAACATTTTAATGCAAGTGAAAATGTGGGTCCAGCAATACTGTACCTGGTGCAAGCAGATGGGCAAGACAGGAAAGGTTTTGCAGCTTGAGCCACTTTGAGTCCAGATGAGCAGGAGACATCTCATAGGTGTGTCACTGCAGCATGGTGATAATGGTGGTGAGGGACTGCTTGTACTTTTAGGGCTGTATGTGAGGGTCCTACCTGCTCCGTAGGTCAGTCCTATGGGGGATTTCCACATGCCACATGTCCCTTTCTGGCCATGGCCCAAAGGTAAAGAAGTTTAAGTGACATGCAGACACTGACTGTTGAGCAGTGGCAGTCTGACAATGCAGGATATTCACCAACTCACACTAAAGGTGGCAGCAACCTCAGGTGGCTATTTCCAACAAAAATAAGTTCTAGAGCTAAAACTCCTTGTACAGCATGGTTTATAATCCAAGGGAATAAGATCCCTTGCTGACCTGAGTAGTATCCCAGGCAAAGTTGGTCATCTGGTTGGTGGTTTTTTTGTAAAGTGGGGAGACTTTAGAAACAAGTATCAATGAGTACTGGTGTCTTCTCAAGCCATCTGTGTCCAAAGTACTCTCTGAAGTTAGGCCAAGGTAATAGCAGCAGACACCGAACCCTCTGGCATCAGCAGACATTCCTCTCCGCAGGAGTGGAGGCTCATTTCCTTCTTATCTGACAGATAAGGTGAGAACAGGAGGAGGCACTTTTGCCAGGAGTGGCTCAGCCTCACTGCCCTGCTGCTGTGAATGGAACAGTGGGGCTGTCAGCCGTGTTGCTGTGGTAGGGAACTGCCCGACTGCCGTAGCTGTTGTGGGACCTGTGTGTCTGAGAACCTGTCACATGTTGGAAGAGTTCCTGTAGGAGGATCTGAACAAGCTGTTCTGATTGCAAAGAGCTGCATCTTAGCCTGTCTCTCTGTCCCCTGGTTCAGATACTGGGTTTTCAATAAGCTTCTAGAGGAGAGGTGTGTGGCTCAGGTGTGCCCTGGCTCATTGCCAGGCTGCAGGTGGCTGTGGTGTGGGGGTCAGTGGATCAGCTGGAAGGTGTTTTTTATCTTGCCATGTACAATCAGGTCACCTGGTCTCACCACCTCTCTGTCCCATTCTGTCCCACAGTACCCCGGAGTTGCCCAGAGCATCAACAGTGATGTTAACAACCTGATGGCTGTGCTGAGCATGAGCAATATTCTCCCTGAAGGTAAAAAGACAGAGAGCCTGGCAGGCCCTGTGTTCCCACTGGTGCAGTTTGAGTTCTGCCAACCCATTTCAAGCAGTGCATTGCATGTGTGTTTCCGCAGACTGGAGGGAGGAAACAGCCTCAGGCAAATGGGGGAAAGGATTTAAGAATTACTAAGTCTGCTCAGGAGCAGATTTCCTGCAGAAAGCAGGAGAGGTAGTGGATGTAGGCAGAGGGTGCAGGGCTAACTGAGGGAGCCATGTTCTGCTCCCCTCTCCTGCTGCAGAGCTGTTGCAGCCTTTGCTGAGCATGTGCCTTATCCAGTGTCCACTTGGTGGGGTGGGGAGCACACCTGTGGTGTTTTCCCAGCCATGCACATGCACACATTTGCCAGACTAACATGCACTTGTCTCTGTGCTCTCTATAGCAAAGCACCCATAGGGATTCTCGGCAAAGCATAATCTGCCTGGGAGTACTCACTTTTGATGGCTTTCTAGGCATGAAGCATGGGCAGTGTTCAGGTTAGGTAGTCTTGCTTTATCCCCATTATTTTCTGCTGTGTTTGGCAGAACTCATACTTGTCCAGTTTTCCTGTAACCCTCCATGCCTGCTATTCTCTGCTCTTCCTAGTTGTTCTCTGTTCTTTCCAGTCACAATTGTGGAGAACTGTCAGACTTGGAACTTGCTCAGTGTCCCAACACATGGATAAGTCCCTTTTCCCACAGGGAATGCAGGACTTAACTACTCCTTTTTCCACATACCTGCCTGCAGCAGCTGTAAATCTGAGTCAGGCTGTACAAATGCTGCTTTAAAATCAGGCTGGATGCTGACAAAATCTGGGCCTGTTCTCTCTGGTGGCTGGGCAGGGCCCTGCAGAGGCTGCTGCAGCCCTAGCTGTCCGTCCCAAGAGGTAGATTGGTTTTCCAGCTTTGAGACTAAGAAGACTGGACTTGGCAACTCAGGCCCTGGCTACGTGCTGCTGCTGCAGTTCGCTGTATTAGTCATGCTGACTGTTTCTGCCTGGCATTGCCTGCTCCCAGTTGTAGGCAGATATGGTTTTTAGTCTTTTTTTGTTGCTTTTGCCCAGGCTGGTGTTTGGGTGCTTCTACTCCTTGGTGTGTGCCTCTGCCAACAGCACGAACGGACAGCTTGGGCTGTGGGCTGGGAGCTGGGGGAGGATGGAGCTCTGCTGCACAAGAACAGTGGTGTGGATATATCTTGACTTAGGAGCAGCTGTGTAGCCTTGGCCTGGGATTACTGCAGAACCTGTATTTAGTTGGAAATATGCTTTGGCTCTTTGGGGCTTCTTGTACTCTTCAGCTCAGAGCTGACTGAAGCTCTGATGAGCAGTTGCTCCTCAGGTGCAGCTCTGGAAAGCACAGCATGAGGGGGTCCTTTTCTCTAAGTCTGCTCTCTTCTGTTTGACCTTCAGGTTTGTTCCCTGAGCACTTGATCGAAGTTGTGAGCAGAGAGTTGGCCCTGGAGTGTGACTACCTGAGAGAAGCTGCCTGTGCAAGGAAATTCCAGTACGTTCACACCACTGCCTTCAACCCCACCTGTCTCTGTGTGTGAGAAACACAGCAGGGGTTGCTTAACTTGAGGGATGGTGGGGAAATGAATGTGTGCCCTGCCATGTGGCTCAGAAGAAGGGTGCATGTTTGTGGCCTGGACTGTCCCCTAGATTTACCACCTTGTCTGAGCCAGGCATGTACTCAGTCAGCTGAAATGTGATAGCATATCCTCTCTCCTCCAGTGCAAGCCTGTCTGTTTTGCCACATATGAAGGTGCTGCAGTAACTCCTGAGCCTGGCTTGCAGTTGCAGTGCTGTTCTGTGTGCACTTACGCCAGCCTGTTGTGAACTTCTCCCATCCTTTAGTTCAGTTTAGTTCAGTTCAGCCCTTACAGTAACTACCACCACTCGTACTGCCTGCTCCCTTGGCTTGCCGTAGCAGTGGGGTCTGGATTGTCACCACATGGTGGCTGGATGACAGAGAGCTGCTGGAGGCTGGGCACACTTCCTGTCCTGCTGCAGAACTGCCCCTGTGGCATTGCTCCCCTTGGCAAAGCCCATTTCTTCCATGTGTGTATTCTGGCCCTGAAGCCAAGTGGGGTGAGCAGAAGAGCCCAATGCCCCTTGATGTACCAGCCTGGAGCCCTCCTCATATCACTGCTCTGGCAGGAGACATGACCTCAGGAGCTGGCAGCAGCTGCAAGTCACTGGCATGTTTTCTGCTGACTTAATCCCTACTGTAACTGCTGAGGAAAACATATCCTGGCAGCCCCATCCAGGGTGTGGGGAGAGGCTGGTGAAGGGCTGTGTGCTGTGTGAGGTGTTGCCGAGGGATCTGTCTGCTCTCAGGGCTCCTAACCGTTTCTTCTCCTTTCTCTATCCCTAGGGAGCTGCTGAAGGACGACCCCTTCTTCTATGTCCCAAGAGTAATAGATGAGCTGTGCAGCAAGCATGTCCTGACCACAGAGCTGGTATCTGGTTTTCCTTTGGATCAAGCTGTAGGGCTGAGCCAGGAGATTCGAAATGAGGTAATGTGGGCAGGTTGTGCTTTTGCCCTCGCTCAGAGCAGTGAGCTTGGCCTGCCTGGGGACTGGCAGACCGGGGGATGCTTCGTGGCAGGGCAAACCCTGAAGCAGGGCAGAGCAGGGCTGGAGTCAGGGACCATCTGGAGCCTCTAGGAAGACTTCTTTTTAGGGACTGTGGCAGTGACACTGGGATCTCTCCAGTCTGGTCTGGGCCTTGCACAGGCACCAGCATTCAGCAGGGAGGGATTGGAGGCGGTGAATGGCAAGGGCAGCTGAAGGGGAGGTAGCTTAGCTGTGTGATGCACTGTTTCTGATGACCTTAAGTTTGGGAAGGATTGTCAGAAAGGAGAAAAGGGTCTTGTGCAGCTGCTCTTTTGGGCGGGAGTGCAGAATCATCTCAGTGCAAGTGGCTCGGTGTCATCTCCTCCTGCAGGACTGACCTGTGCTGCCCAGGGCTGCTGGAAAAGTACCTCTCAGTAAACAGGAGCGGGGATGTGGGGATGGGTAGGCGTTGGTGCTGAATATAGCAAGGGATTGGAGGGCTGCGGGACAAGCAGCTGTACTAGTAGCAGAAATAACTGTCCTGGTATTTGGTGTGTGTGTTTTTTTGTGTGAGCTGTCAGCTGTTAGCAGGTCAGTGGGGAAGAGGGCAGAGTTCGTCTAGATAAACAGATCTGTGTCCCGTTAGATTTGAAGCTGTGCCAGAGCTGACTGCCTGTTCTTGGGGACTGTACCCTCTGATGAGCTCTATCATCAGGACTGATTTTAAAAGGCTGTGAGGTGTGGGGTGTTGCTGCAGGACCAGTCCTTCTTTCCTATAAGGAGTTGGCCTGGCTGACCCTCTGCCTTCTGACCCAAATGGCAGTGTCCTGGAGCAGGGTCTGGCTTGCACATGGTGCTCTCCTCCTTCTCTCTCGGATACGAGTCAGCTTTGCAGAAGCTGAAGAAGGGCAGAATGAGGCTGGCAATTCTGCTGAGCAGGCTCCAGCATAACTACTGTCCAGAAAAGCTCTGCTGTAGTATGTAACCCAGCAGTGAGCTCCTCAAGGACTGCTACTCTTGCTTCCCCATGCCTGTCAATCCCAAGGTGTAGGTTTGCTGCTTCTCTCTTGAGCTGGGTCGGTGCTGAGCCCAGCAGAAGACTTGGCTGAGGAGCACATGATGGGTCTGTGTATCGTGCAATTCCCATTCTTGCAAAGACCAAGTGCACAGTCAATGCTGTGAAGTTAAAAGGCAGGACCAGGACACATGCAGTTGGATCAGTACTGGAGCCTGCTGTTCTCAGCTGCCAGGTACAGGGTACCAGCTTCTCTGGATGTACATCCAGGGGCTCATACAAACTGCAGCTCAGGCTGATGTGAAACTTGCATGACATCTGTGCTGGCTGCTAAGGATGTCCCATGGCAGGTGTGGGCTGGGAGTTGCTGAGAGGTGCTCCTTCAGCACTCTGCAGGAGTTCTGCAGCATAGAGCAGATTGTTCCTGCCTGTGTGGTGATGTGATCCCTGTTGTAAGTTATATGTGTGAGTAGGGCTTGTTGCCCTTCTGACTTGTTTCTTTCTTTCCTTGCTTTTCAAGATCTGTCACAACATCCTGGTCCTGTGTCTGCGGGAGCTGTTTGAGTTCCGGTACATGCAGACTGACCCAAACTGGTCCAACTTCTTCTATGACCCACAGCTGCACAAGGTAAGCTCAAGCAGCTGCAGTTCTACCTGTACAAGGGCTGGTTTTCACCAGCTTTTGATTATTCTCCATTCCCAGAGTTTAACGAGCCCTTACTGAGATTCTCTCAGATTCCTGTCCTTGAGGCACAGGCAGATAAGACAGGGAAACCTGCCCTTTGCCACTTGCCTTGGCTTGGTCTGGGTAGGAGAGCAGGGCTGCTGTAACCTTGGCTGCCTGTCTTTGGCCTTAGCTCCCATCACAGCTACTTCCTTAGCTCAGGGTTTGTTTTGAAGGTGGCCAGTGGGAAGGTGCAGCTGGCAGCCCTCTACCAGGGCACACCTGAGCCCTGGACTCTTCAGTTGAATGTTCTTGTCTTGTGCTGTGCTAGAAGGGTAGCAATTGCAAATGTCCTGCTTGTTGGTTTGGCTGCCTCTGTGTGCCCTGCAGGGCAGAAGGAATTGCTTGTTCATTCCTGAGGTTTGTGTTGGAAAGTGCTGGGAAAAGATTCTGTGCTGCTCTGTCCCTGGACAGAAAGCCTGAGTGGAGTTAGCAGCGGAGCAGGTGTAACAGTGTGGGCATTGGCCATTCCTTGGCCATGTGCCAGCACAGCTGTCTGGGCAGCAGTCAGGGAATCAAGGAGTCAGGGGCAGCTGCGTTGCAGAGGAAGGTTCTGGGAAAGCCGGCTGGGAAAGCCAGCTGAGTTTCCTGAAGACATAAGGAATATTCTAAAGATCAGGCTCTAGCAGAGTGGTTGACTGGTATGATGGGTTTGTCCATTTGCAGGTGGCCCTGCTGGACTTCGGAGCAACACGAGGGTTTGGTGAGAAGTTCACAGATGTCTACATAGAGGTGAGGACTTGCACTGTGTTCTAGGGTGCTGCACCTGATTTTGCAAATACTCTTATCTGTTAGCTGTATCACTTTGTACTCGAATCCACTTTGGGTGTGCAGAGAACGGCTGGAGGCAAGAGAGAGATCTCGGTTCCTGTTTCATCCCTTACCGTTGCTGTCTGCATGTCTGCTGCAGGCTGCTGGCTCTCTGGGCTTGGGTGTTCACACTGCGTGACAAACGTGAACTGCAGTGTTGCTTACTGTGAGACTCAGGCAGCAGGGTGTATCAGAGCACTCAGAATTCCATGATTTTTATATGAGGCTTTGCATGAATTGCTTGTTCTGTTCCCTGCCCCTTCCTGTGATTTCTAGCTTGCTTACTGACACATA
The DNA here is from genome assembly GCA_013396775.1 of Cephalopterus ornatus. NCBI lineage: Eukaryota > Metazoa > Chordata > Aves > Passeriformes > Cotingidae > Cephalopterus > Cephalopterus ornatus. Next base: position 437,464 of record VZRE01012498.1, read on the forward strand.
TATTGATGTGAAGTCATAGAATCATAGAATCAATTGGGTTGGAAAAGACCTCAGAGATCATCAAGTCCAACCCTTGATCCAACTCCAGTCTGTTCACTAGATCATGGCACTAAGTGCCATGTCCAATCTCAGTTTAAAAACCTCCAGGGACGGTGAATCCACCACCTCCCTGGGCAGGCCATTCCAATGCCTGACCACTCTCTCTGTAAAGAATTTCTTTCTAATATGCAGCCTAAATTTCCCCTGGCAGAGCTTAAGCCCGTGCCCCCTTGTCCTATTGCTAACTGCCTGGGAGAAGAGAC
>VZRE01012498.1:438237-631035 GCA_013396775.1 Cephalopterus ornatus
ACCCGGCACTTGGCCTTGTTGAACCTCATCCCATTAGAATCAGCCCATCTCTCCAGTCTGTCCAGATCCCTCTGCAGAGCCCTCCTGCCTTCCAGCTGATCGACACTCCCTCCTAGCTTGGTGTCATCAGCAAATTTGCTGATGATTGTCTCAATCCCCTCATCTAAATCATCAATAAAGATGTTAAACAGGACTGGGCCCAACACTGATCCCTGGGGGACACCGCTAGTGACCGGCCACCAGCTGGATGCAGCACCACTCTCTGGGCCCGGCCCTACAGCCAGTTCTTAACCCAGCAGAGAGTACACTTGTCCAAGCCATGGGATACCAGCTTTTTCAGGAGTATATTATGGGAGACAGTGTCAAAGGCTTTGCTGAAGTCTAGATAGACCACATCCACAGCCTTCCCCTCATCCACCATATGTGCTTCCTTTGCGATCACCATGTTCTGCACTTGATAATCGAGCTGCTGCGGCCCACAGCTGTCACCTAAAGTGTCTCACAGTTGGCTCTGCTGTTTCACTGGGGGAGGGGCTTACTGATTTGTGAAGCTTTTTTGCTATTCCTTACACTCTCTGGGCTCTGTGTAGCCCTACTTGGAAGAGCCATCAGCTGTATCTTTTCGCCAGTAGCTCTTAAGCTGGCCAACATGCAGACCCCTGAAGATGAGGGCAGAGGCAAGGAAGCGAGTGGGCAGCATGTGTTAATGTGTGCCTGTGTAGTAGTCCTGTACTCAAAATGTTTTTCAGTCATCTCCTCGTTCTGAAAGTATTCCTTCCTCCTATTCAGGTAATCAAGGCAGCTGCTGACATGGACAGAGAGAGAGTACTGAAGAAGTCCATTGAAATGAAATTCCTGACTGGCTATGAAATCAAGGTATGGAACAGAAGGATCTGATTTTAGTGTTGGCCACAGATAAGGTTCTTGTGGGTTTGTGAACTTCCCCAGATTTCCTGATATGGTAAAAGCCAATGTCAGTCCAAAAGCCCTGCTGATGAGGATCAAAGAGGATAAAAATGATTTGGCTTTTGATCTCACTCCGTTTTGAGAGCAGGAAGAGTAATGAGGATACAGGTAGCCCCAAACCCTGTCCTTCCTTTTCTCTCCCAGCAAGACCCTGCAGGTGATGACAATGCCCTGACTAGGTAGATGGTCTCTGGGAAGGTTTAACTGCTCAAAAGTGGGGGCTCGAGGTTACCTTTGGTGTGGGCATGGCTGGTTATTTCTCTGAGCTGCTGCTGCTGATAATGTTACCATTTCTTTTCCTCCCTGGTGGTTAATGATGTTATTTATACCTCTTTCCTTTTGGGCAGGAAATGGAAGATGCCCACTTAAATGCGGTCCTCATCCTGGGAGAGGCTTTTGCATCTGATGAACCTTTTGATTTTGGCAACCAAAGCACCACTGAAAAGATCCACGGTTTAATCCCAATCATGCTCAAGCATCGGCTTGTCCCCCCGCCAGAGGAGACCTACTCTCTTCATCGGAAGATGGGGGGCTCTTTCCTGATCTGCACCAAACTGAAGGCCAAAATTCCCTGCAAAAACATGTTCCAAGAGGCATACAGCAAATACTGGAGCAGTAGGGACAAGAAGCCAGAGGAGTAGTAGCAATGAACTAACACGCCCTGTTCTGAGGGCCCAGCTCAGCTGAGCCTTGCAGAGAGCGTTGTAGCCTCCCAAGTGTTGCACCCCAGCTCTCCATCCTCAAGAGATGCAGCAGCCTGTGCCCTGGAAGCCAAGTGTGCGTTTCACGAGGACAAAGCTGTTCTTTCATGCTGTGTCTGTCCTACGCTGACTACCAGTACAGCCCGCAGCTTGCAGGAAACTCTTTGAGTGCTTCTGTGCTATTTCAAGGCACCAGCTGACTACCTTGAATGCATTTTTAATGACATTGTGATGGTGGCTGCATATTGATTGGGCTTTATAACAAGCAGGGGAAGGAGGACAAGAGCAGAATTTGATATTGAAACCTATTTGTAATTCTCCACAAATTGTTTTTTAAAAAAGTTCCCTCTTTCAAGCTGAGGTGGAATTCAAGTAGATTTCATACTGTGAATTGTAGATTGAAATACTAAGGTGTTCCCTACCACAGACACATCCAGCACCTCCCCCCCATTTTTGTAAATCAAGTGGTGGCAGTCTAAGAACCCTCCTGGATTTTACTGACATTGATTTATCGCAAGGAGTGTGTGTGTAAGTAGGACAAAGTTTTATGCTTTCTGCCTCTTTTTGGCTTGCAAGCTAAGCATAGGAAATACTTTAAAAATCCGAGAATTGAGTGCCAGTCTCTTTTAAACACACACACGTACACACTCTCACAACCCATCTCAGTTCTGGGAGTCAAACATGTATCCAACAGAGCTATATCTGAGCACAATTAGTGGGATTCTTCACTGTCTGGTAGGTATCAGCTTTCCTGAGGGCAAGTTAGATAAGCTACAACTGACACCAACTGCTTGCTGGACTCCTAACCAAGAACCTCGTCTGTCTCTGTTTCCCTGTAACGCAGAACTTACGGCAAGGCAGATGAACATGTCGTCTCTCTCATGAGCAGTTCCAGCTTTAGCTGAAATGTCACACAGTTAAAACCAGACGCACAGTTTTAAACTATTGGAGTCAAGCTAAGAAATTTACTTCCTTAGGTTTTTGTACAAAGCCTGTACCTGTACGACTTCCCCATGTCAATAAACAAGTGCTTGTGCGGTGGCCTCCTGCCTGCGGTTCTTTCTTCTTCTGGTATGGTAATGAATAGCTAGGTGACCCACATCCTGTTCTTGGGACAAACAGGAGCTGAGCAAATGAAGCAGCTCCCAAGTCTCCTCTTGTTGCAGTTGTTTGCTCAAAGGCTTGTAACTAGCCTTGCAAAGCCATCCACCTGTGGCCTGCTTCTGCCTTCATCTTTCCACTGCAGCTGTGTCACTAATGCTAACTGTGATAGTGACAAGTTTACCAAGAGCCAGAAAAACATCAGCCTGGCCATGAAAATCCCTGGTAATTTACTTTTCTTATTTTCCTTTGTTCTAATCCCTCTCTTAGTCTCCTGAACACGGGTCTCTTTGCCTTTCCTCTACCTGTGAAGGAGAGGCTGGTGGAGTTGAGGCTTACTTGATGCTGGTAAGGCAGGTATCCTCATCTGGCAAGTGTCAGGTACATAGCAGCAGGCTGAGCTGATCCTACTCAGTTAACACAGCCCAAGAATGCAGAGGTTGTATGACCTTAAACCTCAATACATAAGAAATCCTGACAGCTGATGCTTCCAGAGCAGGTAAGTGAGTAAGTGGTTTCTCTCAGGAGCGACCTCTGAGAAATAGGAAAACAAGTTATTGTATTACCTTTATTCCAAGATCATAAACATATGAACCACTTAATTTAAGACTTGGTTGAGCAAGCTCCAGTGCTCTTTAGTTCAAAATACCGGTCAGGTTATTCCTAACTTTTTGAGAAGATTAACTCTGCTGTTCACTGAAGTAATAGTTTCACATCAAGATGTTTATCAGTGTACACTGTTGGAGTAACTTTCCTTGTCATTTTGAGTTCTGATAGACATGGTTTGGTTTTTTTTCCTTTTGTATCTAGACTTTGCAGCTGTGAAAACAATAGAATTATTTGAGATGTTAAATGCTTATGTTAAAGTTTATACTTTGCTTTTAAAAAAACTGACAAGGGAATTAGATTAGGGGCGCTTCAGAGCAAATTCTGAAACTGAAGATTCGGGGTCAGTATGTTCAGAGAACTTGCAAAGAAGGCAAAATAACTCAAGCATTAGAGGTCACTTTTCCAGTAAGCACAACGAGGTGAGACTGGTATGCGCTTGTTCATGCGAGCACAGATCTTCTGTATACCATGCTGGGGCAACAGTGTTCAACTCTTGGCAAACATTTCCCTTCCTGAGAGACAAACTGTGCTTAAGAATAATGTCAGGCTGAACAGTGCAGTTGTTTTGCATTTGCTGAAAGGGTAGCAACTAGCAGAAGCTAAGATGTTGCTTTATTAGGAGAGCTAATTAGAGCTCCCTGTCCCTAATGCTCCTGGCCTTTTGTGTACGCTCTAAAGGCATTAATAATGGCTATAGCTTTGTCCAGAGAGATTTGTGACATGAGGAATTGTGTGTCAGTGTAACAGCTGTGCAGAAAACGTGAGCTAGAAACACTGTGCTCTGGCTTCAAGTCAAAGAAGCCATGACATTTTACAGTGAGCAATAGCACTTGATCACTGCTTGCTCCGTGCCAGCCCAGTGCATTTGCCTGAACTACACATGTAGGTTGAGGATGTGGACTTTGCTGCAGCAAGCTTCTGTTCTTGAAAAATCCTCTCGTGAAAACAGTTCTTTATTCCACAGGGCAAGCTGGAGGTTAAAGCTGCTTCTCTGAAGGCAATGCTTTTCCATTCTAAAGAATCAAGATTCAGGCTACATGTGGTAGCAGTGATTTTCCTACCTTCTTTCTTTAGTCAAGTTGGCTGCTGCATCAAAACGGAAAATGAATGCTGAGGAGCTGGACAGGAGCTGAACATGCAGTTCACTTTCTGCTTTTTCTAATGCCCAAATCCCCTACACTAGAAAGCCCCTTTCCCAAGACCTTCACAGCTGGGATGGTGCAACTGAACCCCTGGGAACTCAGAACTAACACACTCAGTGAACAGAGCTCAGGGAACATGGTATTTCCCAGAGCTACAGCAGCCAAGAGTGGACTAAATAGGCTTAGATCTGCATGAGCATGAACGAGGGGCTAAGGAAGTAATAATTCTAACCGAAGCAGAGGGATAGCAGTAAGGTAACCTGTGGCCATGGAAGAAGTGGGAATCACGGTGACTGCTGCTGGAGGCAATTGCTGGAAGTCTTTGGTAAGGGGAGAATGCCCAGGCTGTGAGGCTGGCGGGGATCAGTAACAGCATCATGCTGTGTTTCTGCTGCCCGGGGGGTGACTGAGCATGTGATCAAAGCTAGGACTTATCACAGAATCATTAAGGTTAGAAAAGACCTCTAAGATCATCAAGTCCAACCATCAATGTGGCACCACCATGTTCACCACTAAACCATGTCCTCAAGTGCCATATTCACACATTTTTGAACACTTCCAGGGATGGTGACTCCACCACGTACTTCCCTGGGCAGCCTGTTCCAATACTTCACAAGCCTTTCTGCGAAGAAATTTTTCCTAATATGCAAACCTCCCCTGGCACAATGAGGCCATTTCCAACATTATACCAACAAGGTAATGAATGAAGAGGAATGATGGTTGAATGATGTGAAAGGGTCAAGGCACACACAGAACTTCACAGGTACTTAAAAATGTATGAAAGTCAATTTGATGTTGGTAGCTCAGAACTAAGTAAGAATACAGCCTCTAGCACTAGGGACGGCTGAACCATTTGATGTGTAACTACAAATGAAGGAGGAACATCAGAAACATTGACTACAATTATAAAACTGCCTATTTTTTAGGTCATCACAGGTGACCTAAGATAAAGGTCAGGAAAACTATAGTTGATGAAGTTCAATATAGCAAAGTACAAGGTGACTTCACTTTTGTATTTTACAAAAGGATCTGGTTACTTTTTCTGAAAACTGTTAAAGGTAAATCTATTTTCTCACGTATTCCTTTTCTTCCCCCTGTGCATTTGTGCAGAAGTGTTACAACATGCTGGTTTTATCTTCCAGAACACCATTATTCCCCTTTCCATTTCCTCCTCAAAGCTTAACGTGGGGAGGTAGGAAAAAAAGACAAAACATCTGCATTTCTAACAGTTCCCTGTTTTATTGCAGTACATCAAAGTAGGTTAATATTAAGTGTGTTACCAACATAAAATATTGGTGGTAAGTCATTTTTACATTGTTGACTTTTCCACCTTAAATATTTCTGTGCAAAAGAATCTACATCATTGTTCTGTAGCAGAGAATCTCTTACAATGTCCCCTACAACATTGAGGGCATTAAACAAAAGAGTGAGAAGAGGCAAAAAGCAGAATCTTTCCCCCACACACACACTTGTCAGCTTTTATACTCTAAAACAAAAAAGTGATTACATCTATGCCATGCAAAACTGTACAATAATATTACAATGAAAAACCTAAAAAACATATTTTAAAAATAAATGATATGAAACTGTCATACATAAAAAGGCAGGTATAATTGCTCTGAAATACCAACACTGGTTTGTTTGTGGATTTCTTCCCTGTGGATGAGACATTTTTAAATGCAGAATGAAAACAGGTTGTACTGAGCTGCAGCTGGAATGAGAGAGTAGAGTTGGAATTCAGATAGGAAAGCCTGCAGCAGAGTGGTTTCTAGGGGTGTTTATCAAATAAAGTGTGAATGCAAAGTGCACAGAAGAGCGCATTTTGTGTTAGTGCAGGAAGTCATCCCAGTTCCCCTATGGAACTAATTCATATTAACGAAAGAACCCACAGCAGGAGTTGCCCTGTGCCACTTTGATTCTCAGACTAAGAGGCTCAGGAGCTGTGGATACTTGTACTGTAATCAATTTTACCCTTAATGCATTCATTTAAAATTAAACAGTATTCATTGAACGGAAAAGAAACCCTTTTTCCACCCAAGAGCGTGTTTGTCCTGTCATTCAGAGTCTGGCCATGCCAGACAACATGGTGCCAGAATCTGTTTCTGTGTTAATGATCCAACTGTTCTGTTCTGAAAGGCTGACACATGCTGTGAACCAGTTAGATGCAGTTAAACTACATTTCTATAAATAAACTATGATTTTTGGACTTTTTTGGTATGACAAGACCCTTAACTTCCCTCTGCCATATACCTGAGAATAACACACCCGGCTAGTAATTTTATCAGAATCAAATCAAAGAGATAACATTCCTGACTCAGTTTTGAAACTCATTTAAATGGGCAAAATGCACATTCATAACAAGCCACAGCAACTACTGGAGGGGAAAAGAAGCAACTACTTCACCACAGCCTCAGGAATGTTTTTTTCAAACCACCAGTTGTCTTCTACAGGCCAAAGGCAAGAGAGAAGAGAGTACTATAACCCTGCTTTTGGGTTTATGAAATGTGGAAGGAAGCCACATATCTGTGTGTGTGCACACGTGCAGGGGAAAACTATTTACCAAACTTATTCCATTCTATAACCTGGAATCCTTAGTAGCTGCCTGAATCTGGGTTCAGATCCTTGTTGCCATCAAAAGAGGGGGAAAAAAAAAAAAGCGAAAACCCAACAACCCATCTGTTTTAAGCACTGTCAAAAATGCAAACAAACATCTTCAGTCTCAGCCAAAAGAAAAAAAAAAATCATCTAGACACATACTGTGTACAGAGAACATGAGCTACAGTCAGAAATGCAGTGGGAGACTTTAAGCTCCCTGAACAAAATGCAGCCCTCAAACTGTGAAGTCGAAGCAGTGCTACAGTGCAAAGGAGCAAACATCAAACCTCAGGAGACAACTGTCTCGGAGATACCAGTCAAGAGTCCTACAGTTCAAATGACCAAGTTACTTTTCCTAGCCCAGTGAGTATTTAAAAAGAAGCTCAGTTGCAGTATGCATACCAATGAAAAAAAGATGAGTGTGGTTTAAAATTGAGTCTGTAATCAAATGGTCCCCAAATATATAAAACTATGTAAGTCCTAGGACAATTTTACTCTTTTCTAGTAAGTGATGTGGTCATTTGCTTTTCAACTGAGAGAACAGTTGCTGTTTCTCTTTTGGACAGATGCGTATAAAAATGTACAGTACCAAAGTAATAATTAAATACAGTAATCCTAAAGGAGACTGCGAAGGCTTAGAAATTGTAGTGTACAAACAGTGCAGGCCTGTGGAGCTCTCATCCTCTGGAGCTTAAGTGTTGTAACACAGCTGACCTACACTCTGCCTGAAATTGATATCAATAGATTGCAGGCACTGTAATGGAGTAAACACTGGGGTTTACTTGATTTAATTGTTTGCTGTATCGTGGCTCTTTGGGTTCCATTTTCAGACAGAGCTTTAGCACAACTGCAAAAAAAAAAATCCACAAAAAAAGATCCTGTGACCCTCTCTCAGGGGACTGTCACGCAGGCTGCTCTGTCTTCAGTGACTGCTGTTTAAATGCTTTCTCTCAACATCAAATTAAGATTATTGTTTAAATACAACATACAGTAAATACAAACTAGTCTGCAAAGGCTTTGAAAAGTGTGGACATGCTTCACCAAAACAAGGGGATTGTGGGGAAAAAGCAGTGGCTATACTTGAAGCAATATGCAGCCTTTAAAAAGAAGCTGATGTGGAATTTTAATAATGCCAATAACGCCCCGACTATCTGTCCCTCAGAAATACATAAACTCTTCTGGGAGGAATTACTTTCAAGTGCTTAGCTGTTTACTAAAGCTTTTAATTTCAAATGCCAGACTGGCAAAAGTAGTAGCTCTGAAGTGAAACAAACAACAAAACCAGCTTGCCACTCTGAAATACCCAAACAGGAGAGAGACAGGCTTTTGATATGGTGGTTTCTACAATCATTTCTTGAATTCCTGTCCCAAAATAACATTGAATGAGCTTAAACTTGAACAAACCTCTTGATTCAGAGTGAAAGAGAAATCTTACCTAGGAAACCCAGCATGATGAAATGGAGAGGATGAGCTGTGTCTTGTTCCCTATATCACATTTAGATCATACCTGGAAATTACTGTACATGGTTTGAACTTACCTATAAGTTCTATTAGGGAAAACAGAAACTGGAAAACTCCAAACATCTCTATGTGGGCGGAACACTACATAACTGCTGACTGCAAGAACATGGAATGGCTTAACAAGAGCAATAACAAGTTTCTGAAACCCACAAAAACCAGTATTCTAAATACAAAAAGCCCTTGCGTGTTCGAGTATGGTTGTAGTATAAAGTCGGCAACAATACTACTGAGAAGAGAGGTTCATTTGAACACATTCCCAAATGAAGAACACATCTGCCCTGCTAACTAAAGAGAAGAGACATCTTCCTCTTACCATCCATTTGTACATCAGTTTTTCATTTTATTCTGTTGACTGCGTGACCAGCTTCAGCTTTTTATTTATTTTTGCAACTTCAGAGGGCTCTGTCTTCCACAGCAATACTTTCTGCCCTCCAACCTGCCCTGCTTTTGGAACCAAACAGCAGGTGAGCACATAGAAACAACGGCAAATTGCACAAACCCACAGCACGAGTAGGGAGGGAGAGGAAAACCAACCTTGCCAGCGCGGCAGTTTTGGGTCACTAGGTATCTCCAACTACCACAGTGTGAACAGTGTGAGGTCAGTCTTCAAGGTTCTTCATTGCTACAGTGACAGCAAAGCCAGCCAGGACTAGCTTTGGGCTAAGGGCACTCGTTTGGCTGATGTGTATTAGCATCTAGTATTTGGTAACAACAGTAACAGTTTGCTGTTTAGAGATGGTCAAGGAGATGTGGAAGATTGCTCTCTTCCAAGTTAAACCTGCTCAAAGGCTGACCCAGGGAAACAGGTTTCCTGCTGAATCCCGCTGCATTGAACTTCCTTGCTGCCTGAAGGACCTCTCCTGTAGCATGCTGCAAAGCTCCAGCTGCACAGCTAAAACGCATGAAACCGGGGCAGCTGCTGGGCTGACTGGGGCCCTTGGCTGTCGGGGCAGGGGGTTGCTTCCAATTGTTGTCATTTTTGAAAAGGATGGGGACTAACACTAAAGTAGGAATTACAGCTTCAGTTATGCTACGGCCAGAAGTAAAGAAATGTTATGAAAGCACTGCAGGGGCCTCTCCCAGCAGTGCAGTGAGCGCCGCGCAAACAGAAATTCTGTCCTGCGGAAGGTTTTAGGCCAGGCCTCCGAGTCTGTATATTACCGAGCATGAAAACAGGGACAACACAAATCTTAAATTAAAGGCTCTCTTAAATAAGCATCCATCTTCTGCTGCATACACAATGCTTTTTTTCTTTGAATATATACATACGTATTTTACTCTAACATCTGCGTATTTATTTAAACTCTGTACTGTAGTAAAATATGCATCATTTTAATCAATAAGGATTTGCTGGCGACAATCAGATTGACATTCAAACGTGGTGGCTGAAAGCTTTTATGTGCCTCTGACATACTGATCATTCCCCATGCAGGGGAAGGGGTCTCTGTGCTACTTCTGTACAGTACAATGAGCTATTGTATGAAAACGAAATCCCTCTGAATTTTCTCTTATTGATACTGGTCTGCTCTACTTACGCTACCTTTTGGAAAGTGGGAGTGGGATAAATATGTCTTTAAAAATGAAGCAGCTGTAACCACAAAAGTGAAACCAATACTAATACAAATCTACAGCATTTGATATTTACCAACACCCTAGCTTTGCTCATTTGCTGCTGTCAAATCTGGGGAAGGGAGGGTGAGGCAGTGCCGCATGGTGCTGAAGATGACCAGCTTTTACCTTCCTCTGTACCCCACTCCCAGATTACTTTCAGACAGGGAATGGGGAGGGTTAGGATGATGAAGGTGAGAACTGGAGCAAGTGAAGGGGACAGCCATGGGGACAGCAAGCTGATGTGATGTCAAATCTGAATGCTGAAGCAGTTCATGAGTCCCAACTCACGTGGTCAGAGCTCTCCAGGGAGAGGCTCTTGGTCTTGTGAGGAGAAATCGGGCTGGGAGGGCTGCTGAGGTTGGAGCTGTTCGATGCCGTAGAGTGTCTTGGAGAGTCAGAGTCCTGCAGTCCAAAGACACACAAGAACACCAGTAAGTAAGAGGACAGCAAGTTTGAGAGTGACTGAGGGTGTCTGAGCAACAGGTGAGCGGATTCAAAGGCCTCTGCGGATTTTGCTTGTGTCCAAAAATACTGAGGGATTTTTTCTTCTCAGAATTTCCTGGTTCAGGGAGACACAAGAGTAAGTGGCCCATCACTCTGCTTTCAGCAGGCAGAAGTGGTGCTGATGTAAGTACACAGCACTGCTGGCATTCTGGCAGTTTGTGTGCTGCCAAGGGCTGCTTGGTCAGCAGAGTGTGCAACTTCAGGTTGCCTGCGAAGCTACAACAGCTCCTGCCTTTTTACAGATTATGATCTAAGATGCTCTTGCACTAAACTGAGGAATCTTTGTGGTACAGGCTTCATCACAGCTAACTCTTCTATGTCACTCCCAGGATATCAATCAAAAGCATCCTATTAAGTTACTCCAGCTGGACCTTCCAGAGTACAGCAGAATACAACTCTGTCTGAGCTTGAATTTGGGCTGACAGTTGCTTCCTAGTTTCAACTGCCAGGATATATTCAGTACCATAAAACGTCTGTGATCTCTAATTTTCACATTCCTTGGTAAGAAAATGGGTTGGGGAAGTTTTGCTGGCCAACTTCAGATTGGACCCTGCCATGTAAAACAGTCTTGGGAGGGACTGAGTTTAGCACTGGGCAGGATTTCAGTCCTATCATAACAACAGTCTCAATTGCACAGAATAGAAATTTTTAAATCCAGTTCTTGCTCTAAATGAAATTATATGAATTCTTACATTACCTTGTTAACTTCTAACTACAAAATATCTCCTGTGAAATGGTTTCTAGGATAGCTCATGAATCTTCGCAAATAAAGAGCAGAAGGAGTTTCACCACTTCAAGCTGCGACAGGTCACTATCAAGCTGCTACTACACTGGGCCAGTATTCCCAGGAGCGTTGCTACCCACGTATCTCCAGGTAGGAAGTGCAGAGAGCTTTTTCTGCATGGTAAATGCCAGGACCACAGATGACACAGTTTGACCAAAGTCTTTTGTAAGGATAGCTTGAAATATAGGAAATCTATGCCTTCCTTGTCAGTGACTCCCAAACCCATGACAGGATTTAACTTTCTCATGTTTATCAACACACTTAAAAGTTTCTCCTGTCACTCACCTCTCGCTCGTAGTCCCTTGTTGGTGCATCGCTGCCTTGGTCCAGGCCACCAGAGGATAAGGACCCATCTGAGGGTGATGCCATAGGCTGACGCTTTGCTCCGTAGCTCCCTCCTGAGAATTCCCTGCGCAAAGCACTCCCGTTCTGTGCAGACGATCCTAAAACACACGGAGGAATCAAACTGTGTCACAGACACCCACCTAACACAGCAGAAATTTGTTTAGGTGTTTCTCTGGTTAGTTCTGCTTTCCTGCAGATGTGTCCCAAGATGCTCAGCTGATGGCTTGCAGGATATGTGGGCTTTTATCTTGTCTGTTGCCTGCTGCAGTATTTCCTGTGGATTCTCCAGTCCCTCCCTTGGCACGTCAGCATTAGAACACTTCACCCAGCACAGACAGAGTCAGTGTGTTTCTGACAAAGCTGGCAGTTGTAGAAATGGCTGTGGTGACAGCCTAGTTCCAGTGGCCTCTTTTCCAGGGCATCGGTGGGCTGTATCAGCAGACACACAACACGCTTTCTGCAAGCAGCTGGCACTGTGTGGTGAACACAGCGTGTGCCACAGGGAGGGAAAAAAAACATAGAAAGCTTGGGACACCAGCTTTGCCTGTATTTCCACAGGGTCTATTACTTAAACCCTTGCCTGGTCTTGGCCCATGTCACTGTGCTGACTGTGGCACACAAAGGCAGCATGGCAGCACTAGAAAGGTGTTTCCAATCCATTGCAACTCTTCTATTCCAGCAGCCAATTTTCTGTTGCTTTCTCTTTGCAGTAGCAGCAAGAGAGGCATCAAGAGCTCTACGCAGCTCAGCAACAAAGTCAATAACCACAGAGCTTGTGAACAACTCGTCACTGATTCAAAACATTTAAGCTTGAAAAACGTAGTCCCAAGGCTAAGAATGCAATTTTAATTCTAATATCAATTCTAAAAACTTGACAAATTACTAATCTGGGACTCTCAAAAATGCTACCTGCTTATTCACATGCTCCTTCGAAAGCAAGATTAAAACACTCTGCTTGCTCTCAGCAGGAACAGTCAGCCATCACTTCTGAAAATCCCTGTCCAGCGTGGATAGAAGCCAACTGCAAGTAGGCAGCCCTTTCCCTAAAATACTTGTGCACAGACCCCAAAGCCACACAATTCTGTTTGCTTACGTGCTGCTAACCCGCTGCTCGCGCTCATCGACCGTCCCGGTTCCGTGCGGGATTTCGTGATCGACGGGATACTGACAGAGCCACTGAACACAGTCCGGCTTTCCTGGGGCCGAAGATTCTGAAATGCAGACACACACGACACGTTTTACTTATTGACTGCCGGCCCAGCCTTGGGTGCTATGAAGGCAGGCCCCAAAACACATTAAAACCCCAACCTTACCAGAGCTGAATATCTGGGCAGCAAGTCAGCAAAATTTGCAAAATAATATTCTGCAGTTTAGTGCAGAGATTGGCAGCACACGCAACGCAGTAGTAAAGTGCTGAATTACATGGACATATGCAGACAACTGAAAGAATATGTCTAATAAATCAAAAATTTCCTTGAAAGGATGGTTTGCAAGCCTAATTAAGATGCTACAGATATATTCAAGTTATATTGCATGATGCCTTCTTTCTGAACAGAAGCTTCCAACGATCTTATTAAAATTTATCTCTTTGATGCCATCATTTGTGCCATGATTGTGTGACTTTATACAATAACCAGGTTAATCCCTAATGCTTAACATAGTGGATCAATCTGTATAGCAATTACTTATGTAATTCCAAAGGTGCTAACAGCATCCCTCCAAACCTACACCAGTTGAACCAAAGTGAGAATCAGCCTCCTGTTTTCAGCTTGCTCAAAGAAGATGACCAGCGCACATGCCACTGTTTGTCTACATGTTTTGATTATCACTCCTGTTTTGCCTCCTGAGAGTTCCAGTGTGATTTTCTAAATTGGTAAGTTACTGGACTGAAGTGTCCTTTACTGAGGGAAGAGATAAACCACAATCTCCCTACTCGGATATGGCAGTTCCTTAAACATAAGTTGTCTTTAAAAGAAGGGAAAAGAGTACTCTAAAGTGAGTTCTGGGAGATTTTATTTCTGCTTCTGTTAACTTACAGCGGACCTTAGGAGAGAAGACTTCTCAGACTATTTAGCCCATCTCTCTGTATATGAGCTGACTTCTTAGCCCAGAGGGACCTGCCTATGTGCATTGTTTTAGCTCTGGCTAAATATGAGACATCATCCTGCTGCTAGCATCACTTGCACTATTAAGTCATTACAATTAACTAGAAGTAGGTTCAAGGAATCCTCACAGATGCACAATGTGAAAAGAGGTGCAGGTAGCTCTGAGCATGACTTCATTCCCCTTTACAAGTCCCCCTCTGCAATAACTGTTCATTTCTCCCTATTTATATTTATTCCCCCCACACACTCTGAGATGAAGTATCCACACTTAAAACAACAGTTGCAATTGCAATGATTTTTTAAACTAGGGTGTTACGAAAATTTCAGATCAGAACAAAGATTCCACCCCCACAAGAGTATTCTCAGAGACCCTCAGGTACTACTCATGTCTCTCTATCTGTATTTTAAAATGGATAATTAAATAGAAGCTTTGTAAGGAACAGATTTTATACAGTTCAGTCTTTATCACATAATTATTACCTGCCTGCTGCCAAATCCAGTCTTACAACAATTCTTACAGTCACTGCTCTAACAGACCCCTTTGATCTTACAGTCACCTTGGGTTCTCATTCTCCCAGAGGGCCAGAAATGGCTGATTTTTAACATGCAACAAATAAGAATTAAAATCTCTCCTTCTGTCCCCAGATCTCTCTCCAACACCAGCAAAAGAGAATCAGAGACCTTACCAGTGAAAAAGCCCTGTTTAATTAGTTCTCCCCTCATCCACTGCTGAACTGTAAGGATTTATACCTAGAGGCTTAAAAAAGTCTCTTAAATAATTTGTGTAGTTATATTACTGTCTCTCACTTACCCTCCCCCCCCATCGTTTTTTGCTTTCAAATGTGAACAACCAACCTGCTTTGTAGCACAAAACACTGAGGTTTCTGCTCACCACGCAATAAACAATGTGAGATACAAGACTATAAGCATCCTGGCTGTACCTAAACCATGGGGGCTCGCTCCCCTGACGATAACCGAAGGAACTGATGGGCTAAGGAATAAGTTACTGCTGAGTTTTGAGAAAGAAAGGAAAGCCAAGTGCAGCACCATGCGTACATGTGCTGGGTTAGTACACTGGGGTTGCAAGGCTGGACTTTTGTACTTGTATAAACCTACAGTGGTTCATTTTGCAAAGAGAACGATTATGTTTAGTAATAAGGTGATTAACCTCCTTCACAGTGACTGAGCAGACAACATACAGGCTTCAGGGGAAGGAGGGAATGGGTGGGTCCATGAAAGAGACTAATTTGTTTTAATAGCATATTCTAATGATGATTATTTTTCATGACCTCAGTCTGCAACGTCCATGTAATTCCTTGTAGAAAGTTTCTCCACAAAGCAAATCTTTCATTGTTCTTTGTTCCAAAAATAAAATAAGCACATGCCAGAGACACTGGCATTCTGGACCAAACCTCCTGGAATCATACGCACATGATGCAGAAAGGGGATTCAAAGGAAAATAAATGGCAGTTATTAGCAGTAGTTATAAAGCAGCACAATGCAGCAAAGTTAAAAACCACAGAAAACGAAAGGAAACCTGAGCTTGCTTTACTTAGAGAGACAAAAACCCCTCATTTGGAGAAAAAATTCAAATCCTAGCAGGAAAATCCATCCCCAATGCTGAACCAAATAGAGAAAGGTGAGAGAAGAGGGGAAAAAAGCAGCAGCAGAGAAGCTGCTGCTGAGCAAAGCGAGTGACTGTGAAATAGGGTGAAAGGCCCAGATTAGTTCAGTGCCTTCAATTCCAGTCGGAGAATGGAGCTTGGGTTGTGCAGGGGCAGTCGCTGCTACGCTCACAGTTCTGCAGCGTTATGGAGCCTCTGCTCCCTCTCCCACACCGGCTGCTCTCTGGCTGCCTTCCGTGGCAGTGGGGTGAGGACGTTCCTACAGAGTCTGACTGAACAGGTACAACACCGACAGGAATTTCCTTGCCTCTGTTCCTCTGTCCGTCGTGCTGCTTGTTGGTTTGGGGTTTCTTTTTGTTTAAAAGTAGTGTTCTGTGCATTACATTATAAACCTCAGTTTTTAATTCTTCCATGAAATAACATGACAGAATCTAAAAGCCTACTTTAATAGGCAATTTTTCAACTCCCCTGTGGATTCCATGCTATTCTGGTGCCAATATCCCATCCATACATGGGATCATTCTTACACTAACATCTCCAAACACAAAGGGAGACATGAATCCAAACTCACAGCCTTCCTTTCCATACAGCTTATGGCATCTCTACCCTCAAGCCACAAAGCAGACAAATGTTTCTCTTCATACAAGACTAAACCTCTAGTGCTCTACAGAGCTAACAGGGACAGGACCTTGACACTCTGGGTTGCCCACTTCACTTTTTTCCTCCAAATTATGCTAGTAGGCTGCAACATTAGGATGAAGGATGCTCCTAAAGAAAAAATTGAGAGTTACCATCTGAAACATGAGGGATCATGCCTTATTGATCCCAGGGGGACTACTCACATGAGAAAGGGAAGGTAGAGGGAGGGTCACAGTCCGGTGATACATCACTGCATACTAAACACAGAAAATTTTACAGTACAGTTGGATTAAAAAAACCCTGTTAAGACCAGAACTGACATACAGCTGCAGTGACCCTATAACGACCCTCTAAGAGAGAAACAGCTTTCAATGCAGCTTAACAATATTTTTTGTTTTGCATTTCAACACAGCACTCCTCTTGTGTATCTGCACCTCTCCTCCTACCAGAAGAACCAGGATGGATGCAGACCTGTCCTCGCAGAGCACATTTTCTAAAATGCTGCAATTTAATTTCTGAATATTGATGGTTGTGACAACTGGGCCCTCACAGCAGTGACACATGACCATGCGCTTAACCAGACAAAGCTCCTCTGTGCCAACTGGTTTTGGAGCCATATGGAAGAGACTTATTTTCCTCCTGCATTTTTAAATTCTGTCTAGTGTTGTATGCAGGTATGTTTCCAAAACCTTCCCAGCGACAGGTATGTAAGCACAGCAGCCCAAAGGCACTCAAAGCAGCCTTGCAGTGAAGGTTTGCCATGCATGTCTGAGGGGTGTCCAAAGGCCACAGAAGCCAAGAGCCATGTTTCCATCACAGCAATGGACATGGCTCAAAACCGCACAACCCCTGAGCAACCAACCACTATCACATACATCTACCTCACAGATTATTCCTAATTTATTTGTGAATAAGAACTGCAGGCCACAGCACAGTACACAATCATGATGCACAGCAAGTACTTGTGTGCCTGTTTTAGTTTGATTTGTATTTCTACAGGACGTAGTGACCTCCATGCTGTCACACCAGGACGCACAATACAAGAAAAAAGAAAAGACCACTTCCATCCCTCCAGTTTCCATTCCAACTGGAAGGATATCTACAGAACAGTATTCTACCTCAGCCTCTTCCTAAAACTGCCAGGATTAAGAGAATCTACATCAGCGAGCTGCCATCATCTTTAATTTTTATCTTGTTTGTACATATTCTAATTTCACTTATTTACTTTAAGCCAGAAACTCTCTGAGGCATGATCCGTCTCTCTCAATCTGTGTACAGTGCTGTGTAAAAATTCTTGTATTCCACACAAATTAATCATAAATAATCAGCTTGAAAGTTTGGGCCAGAACCTTTACCTAATTCAATCTGGTATGCAGCATCCTGCTACTGACTGCTGCAGGATGAACAATGTGGAACAGAGAACTTATCATTTCAAAATGCCAACATCCTTCCTGGTGATTAAAAAAATGGTATTTTCATAGCAAAAGGTTCAGCCCAGTTGTTATACACTTTTCTTTTTTCTAAAGCCATGAAATATTTTTTTCTTGGCATGTCAGAGCTGTGGGAAGACCACAGCTGATTGCAGAAAGTAAATTGTCTGGGACAAAAGAAAGTTAAGGGGTGAAGGAACAGCTTACAAGGGGTTTTCTCCCATGTTAATAGGCAGGCAAAAAGAAAACCACACAGTGTTAGTAGAGTGAACACCTGACTCAGCCGTTCATACCCTCAGAGTCATAAAGTCTGGAGTACCGAGGACAGAGCGTGGAGGCGGGGAAAATGCAGGGTTTATGGAATCGTAAGAGAGGAATTTTTCAGCTGAATTAACGGTCATGTGGTAGATGTGCTCAAAGTTGCTCGGAGAGGAGATCAGACGGGAGTGGTGATGAGGGAATTGATAAGGGGAACGCTGCTATCAAAGACAACAGAGAGAGAAAGCAATGAAGGATGGTTGTACAGGTTACACTGGCAACAGCAGTCCACAAGAGCAGTCAAACACTGAGGGACAGCAGACAGAACCCTGCTCGCCGTCAACACACAGGTTCTTACATTGTCACCCCCAGTCCTCTAAGCACCTTCCTGACACGGAGTCATACGGGCCTGCTGCCCCCGCTGTTGCTAAAACATTAAAAACAAATAAAACTTTTAACTCATTGGGAATAGATTCTAATATTTATTATTTTTTGATATTTCAAAGAGCACCACAGTTGTAAAAAGGTGCTTTACAGACAGTTGAGAAGCATCAGTTCCCTGCCTTGAGGAGCTTACAATCTAAAATAGACATAACACAAACAAAGGAAGGTGAACACAGGTGAGGTGGTGTGGGGAGAAGAAAAGATGAAAACACACAGCAGTTAAGAGATTGTAAGAGATTTCCTTCTGTTATTCATGCATTTTAGCGATTCCATTAAAATTATCACCCGTACAACAAACACAGAGTATTTCCAACAGCAGGGAACAGTGTTTTGACAGGGCAGGGACACAGGTCGTGTGGGAAGGTGAACTGGTTAGTGTCAGACAACTGGGACAATTCACTCTGCTGCAGACAGACGCCACCAGGCCCATGTCCTTCTGCACACCCCTGACAGAGCTTTAGTGATAAGGGGACTTTGCACTGCTGTCTCTGCACTGCAGAGGATCAGGCCCTTAGCACATAAAGGTGCCAAAGTATAGGGAAGTTCAGATGTTGTTTAAAGGTCAACTGAGCAATGTGCTCCCCAAGTGTGACATAAAGAAGGAGAGGGGAGAAATAACCCTGCAAATTAAACAGAAATGATTTCTAATTCATCTCTATGGAATGTGCTGACACAAGTGCTCTTATAATTTAAAGTCACCGAAACCCAGATTTAGTGGAGAGCATTTCAAGACTTGGTCTCCCTCCCTGTGCCACCTGTACATGCTCAGCAGCTCAGCCTGCACTGGGGTGGTTTGCCCATGGACACCAGTGAATCACAACACCTTTTCTAATTTCTAACTTTCAAGTTCCTCTTTCTCCTCATCCACTGATTTCATCACCTTAAAACAAACATTTCTGAGTAATGTTAGAAATGTTAGGACTTAAAATATAAAATATGGTAAAAATATAGCTTACCCCTTCGCTAAACCTAAGGCACTACTTTTTGCATGTGGAACGTATTAAAGTCTGGAAGAACATTAAGTCACATCCCAATACATATTATATCAAACATTATTGTTACTGTTCTCTTCATTTCAGCTGGTAAAATCCAACTTTTTTTTTTTTTTTTAAAAACACATGGTTATTATGAGGCTTTGCCTGTTAACCAAAACATCAATTACCACATTATGGCATGTAAGACATAATATACATTAAATTGTTATTAGTAACTTTAGCAGCATCTAAATATCAGTACAAGAAGCCACCATTCCAAAATGGTCCAGGACAGCAGACTTTGCCGAGTTATCTGCTCACAACAGAGAACTGGCAGCAAAGCCAGCTACGTTCCTAAAAGCCAATAAGGGAGATATGGCAGCGTCTAAAATCACAAGCTAAAAAGCAGAGGGTAGGCCAGCTGCAGACCAGGAAAATATTTAGCCAGCATTCATGAATGTGAGAAAGCCACGATATGGCAGCATTTTAAAAATGACCCTCCATGGAACTTTCTCCATGGACTCCACCATTAGAGGCATGCATGGGGTTCCCACTTTCTTTAAAGAATACCAAATATAGATAAGTATTCATTTACTCTAAAAGTTTCTCAATTGAAACAAGCAAAGCTTCACACATCATCTAGAATGGAAGTAGAATGGCTCATGTATAATGAGGTCAAACTGAAGCATAATGTTTAAATATAACGGCAGTCAAGACCAGCTTTTGTATATAAAAATACTTAGGCATGCAGAATATGAAAGCAAAATCAATCCTGTACATCTGATGTACACAGAGAGGTGGTCTGTGCTGCAGTAAGTGCAGTTCCAGATTTCAGATCTTCACTACAAAGGAGCATCCACGATAAAGTGGCTTCAAGGGACAAGAGGGCAGAAGGGAGGCCAGACTGTACGGCCAGTTAATTGGTGACAGGCTGCTAGGGAAGAAAAACATGTAAACAAATAAGTTTGGGGATATACTAACAGGAACCATTCTAAATTGTACAAAACAAGACAATGACCCAGTTCTACATCAATAAAATACAAATATGTACTGATTACTGCCCTGCTAATAGCAAACAAGAACTTCTGGTTTCTGTTGTGTTGCAGCCCACAGAGTTGCGCGTCAAAGGCAGACTGCACGTGTTCACCGTGAAGAAAAGAAGGATGCAAATTCACAATGTCCTGAAACCCCCTCTCTGAAATCCCTATTTTGTCTCTTAAAATCTGCAATCTGTCTCTCTGAGCCTTGGGCATGGTTCTGCCCAAACACAGGGCTGTACTGAAGTCAAGGGTGTCTGTTCATGGAGAGAACAACATGGGACTAGGCTAACAGACTGCAATTTCCCATAAACACATCATCGTGTCTGGTGCACAGCAAGACCTTGGAAACAATGCACAGAGAAAGCACCTTTCCCCCTGTGGCTGCATCAGCAAGGGCAAACACACAGTGGCAGATACATTGCACATATGTAGGCGCCTGATACAACATATCAAATAGTCCTAAAGAGTTTAAAACACTCCTTTTATTGCATTTATTTGTATGGTTACGATACAAATTAAACTCTTTAAAGTTGGTCTTTTAAAAGACATCATTAAGAACAGTGGTGGGCGGAGGGCAAGCAAGCTCCTGTTGGCTCTGCATCCACCAGGCAGTTACACCATGGGTTTAGGGCAGCACAAGTGCATGTCCTCTCCTGCCCACTGACACAGCAAAGCCCACCCACCAAGGACCATCCCCACCAGTTCTAATTCTGTGCTTCGTTCAACTTTTGGCATTTCCCCTGAAAAAGGCAGCAGAGGCACGTTAGTGGGATTGTGGAGATAAGTTTTGATTGGATTCACATTGCATATATGAGGTGAATATGTATATATTAAGGAATAAATATAAATACATATATATATATAAAAATTGTCATTTGCTTTACAAAGTGCATCCTTGGATGCTAGATAAAAGCTGGTCTGAGCTGGCTATTTAGTTTGTGACAATTTCATTTAACACAGAGATTACAGTATTTATGCTCTATTAAAACCTATTAATTACTAAGGACCCTTTGCCACACAGCACTATACTGACTTCAGTGAAAGAGCATGCTCCAGCCAAATTTGAAAGCACTCAAGTAAGGGAGAAGAAACTCCAAATAAAAAGGCCCACTCCATTCTTTCACACAATTTCTGTGTTCCAGTATCCCTTTAAAAAAAGAACTTGTATCACTAAAATAGCTGGACAAAGAGAAGGTGAGAAGACTCTTAGCCTTGCACTGCTTGCTCCCCCTAGCTGTAGCCCTCTTTAAATGCAAAAATGTATTTTACCATCCGCTTCCATAAACAGGCATTCCCAAAGTAAAATTCTGCAACCTCTCCCACAGTTCATTAAAATCAAATACTTTCTCTTCTGAAACATACTAATCTATTTCAAAATAGAAAGAAGATGTCCAGCTGCAAAATCATGACACACGCTAAACAGCACACAAAACCCCCCAGCTTTGGAGCTTCTCGGAATAAGGTATGAAAGTAGGGAAATAATTCCATGTCCTGGTAAAGGATCCACCATACAGATGAACTGTACGCAGGGTTCAACGAGCATTCTTTACCTTGTGTAGTGATTCTCCAGGAAACATCCTCTGTTTCCATCCCCTTTTCTGATTCTAAATTTGTCTTTCCAAGAAAACATCAGACTCGATACATAACCTCACATGCACACATAACTGCTTTCCTTCTATTTTTGTGCCTGAGAAGTCAAGTATATAATCTGGAACAGACTAAATGAACACTCAGTCCAGGTAAATACCTTACAGGAAGCTGCTGGAAAAGAAAAATCTGCCTAGACCTAAGCAGCCCCTGACAGACCATTTATTTCCTAATTTCAAGTTGCACTCTCAAATTCACACACTTTCAAGTCCCGTGCCTGACGCAATTCTGTACCCATTAAGTTAGGAACGCAAATACAATACGACATTGCAAGGAGCTGCCAGAAAAATACACAAGAAATTCACTTTATCTGCAGTGACATCTCCCACTATTAAGATTGATACCTACTTGCAAAAAGAAACTTTAAAAAAAGAGGCTGCAGCAGTAGAACAAGTGTAGGAATCAATTGTATATTGTACACATTTTCTAATGTCTTCTCATCACTTTTAAATGTGGAAAGTGACTCATGAATTTATTTCAAAACAACATATTGAGTGGTAATAGCAAAGTAAAAGTTCTTAAAATAGGACTTAAAATATGACCTTTGATCTAATACAAGGCTGGAGTAATTAGAATGAATTCAAAGCTAAAAGCCATTTAGAGATGACAGAGCTCAAGAAATAGTAATCCATCTAAATACAGAAAATCCTCTTCTATAGATAAAATCATTCCTCATTTTACACTTGTCAGATTTGAGGCTAGGTTAAGAGTCCTTGCAGCTTTTGATTCCCATGAACTTTCAACTACTGATGGTGTGACACACGATGTCTTTTGCCCTACCTTTAGAGGTAGCAGACTGTTTTCTCTGTTTGAGAAAAGCCACAAACATTTTAAAGAACCCACTGGAAATGGAGAAATGAAGAAAGGTTCTGACCTACATCCTGCCCTGAAGCAAATTATCATTCCTTGTCTAACATTAGACATATGCAATCTTGTATCTAGGTGAGATAAACACTACCTGCCAACTTCCCTTGGATTTGCCATGTGTTTCCTAGAAGTAGTTCCTTCATTATCTATTCATTTATAAACACAGATACAATATTGGGTTTTTGCTCATTACACTGAATATATTTGTTAGTTTCTCAGTGTGCCTAATACAAGATTTAAAGTAAGTCAATGTGCTGACTTTACAGCCAAGTGTAATATAAAAGTACCATTTGCTGCAAAAGTGAGGTACGACGAGTATCCAAAGGCCAGAGATTATGCTCCTAAACTTCTAAACTGGTGTAACTGCATGGCACACCATATTTTCCAGTTTTAGTTGTTTCCTTTGGGCTTTTCAGCATCAAAAAAATCCCAAATTCAGCACCTACTCCCTGCTTTCTGCACAAACTCTAAGCAGTAACGATGATCATTTTAGACAGCAGTTCTGTACTAATGCCTATGTCTTATGCTAGTACTCATATCATCTGTTTGATATCATATCACTTCATCTTTTTTTTACAGTGCTAATTAGCTTCTTCTGAATCACATCTGTGTCACTGTGGATGAGTTTAGAGAACAACACAGAACACTCAAACAAGATGCTCAAGGTAGCTTGAAGCAAGCAGTACGACAGTCTTACAAACAAAATGTTAATTGGTCTTCAGCTGATCAAAAATTTCATTAACTTCCAGGTGAGTGTTTCCTACATAAGATTTTATGGAAATAAAACACGTGAGTGTGTTATTACATATTTTCTTTTTCTCTGTTTCACTGAGACTAGTTAATCTGGAGAGAACAGGAAAAATAGCATATTAGGCATGGAAAGAAATTTGGGCACTACACACTATTAAACTGCTACAGGAAAACAGGCTGTAAAGAGATAAACTAAGTTGGAACTAAAGACTGGAAGAGCAAAAAGGAACTGAACTACAGTTCACAAAGAAAGGAATTTCTCTTTTCATATCCACAAAGAACACAGGCCCAAATCCTTTTAATTTTGCCCCTTCATATCAGTCATAAAAATTATTGTCAACACTGTGAGGTCAATCTGTCTGAAAACCCCAGGGGCATTTGGCACTTCTCCTCCTCTCCCTGCTCAATGCTGAAGTGTCATCTTCCTTGGTTAAATTTTATTACACGTGTTTAGCTCCATTTCCCTAGTTACCCTGTTCCTGATATGAAATACATCACCACTCTAAATATATGTTAAAATCTTAATTGTTTTTCTCTCTCTTGTTGGCAGCCTCTGTTGCAGTCAGTCACTCTCACATGTACTTTTGTACTTACCATTGGAAGGTCTTTGAGGATCTGTATACCATCTCCCGGACCCATATGTGCTATGTGGTTAAAATTAGTTGGGTTAGAAATTAACTTATTTCTCATTTCTGGATCACGTAGCATCTCCCTGGAAGAGAAAACACTTTGCTCAGGTATCTTGCTCTAGGTAAGGATGGGCATTTATAAATCACGTACAGCTTTGATCACCATCTTCTTTTAAATGGAAATTAACTAGTCTTTTCCAATCTAAACGATTCTATGATTTTATGACTCTATTTAACCATGTTAACAGTGATAACCCCCTGCTATCAGCACAGGCATGGAGAAGCTTCCAGCTTGAAAAGAGGGCAAGAGGCCAGAATAAAATAATGCTGTTTGCAGGCTAAGAGCTCATGCCCAGTAGTTACTAACATTCAGAGAATATATAACCACTATGAGCTGATAAAAACCCCTGTAAGATGAGTAAAAGCAGAACTCATTTGTGATGTGTTACAAAGTGGAGATGAAAATGAAGTACTAAATATGAAAATAGAATTAAAATAATACTGCAGTACCTTTCTCAGTCTGTGGTCAGAATTAAAAGCTCTTCAAAATGGCAAGGATGCATTTCAGAACTCAGAATAAATAAAATTTTTAAGAGACCAAACTTCAATCAACTCAGAAAAGGCAAGGACGAGAAACAGAATTTTATCTCCACTGCATACTGCTGTTACCTTCCTTAGAGCTAAAAAGAAAGACAAGCTGGGAGCCAACCACTGGTGGAAGATATTGAAAATCAGAAACTGAAATACTCAGTTCTCGGAGTGTGGCTTAGCACAGTAGTAGGTCATTTTTAGTGAGTGATACTAAACGGTCAGTAACATCTTCTGCGAACGCTGCACATAGTGCAGACCTATTTCTGTTGCCATTTAGGAAAGTATTTATAAGCTGTTAACCACTCCTATCAGAAATACATCCTGAAGTCCTATGTCCTCCGATGAGGTGAGTTTAGTGAGTTTTACAGAAAGTTTATGTAGTTAAATCTATAAATCAAAAAAGCACGTGCCTTGGAGTACTGCTGAGAGTAGAAGAGCCTTCAGAAAGAAAAGCAGAACTAGAGTCTGAACGTGACTGATCCATATGCATAGTTAGCAATGCAATCTTCTTTTGCAAAGTGTTTATTAGAGTTCTTTATATATACAGTGTATGTGCACAGCTACGCAGCCATATACAGTATGTGGAGACATGCATTCCAAATTACAGCTGTTTCACATAATTAATCTGAACTAAAGAATACTTGTGCATCCAGTGCATATCCATATCCAAACTGGCATTAACACAAATCAAACACTGAGGATTAACAGGGTAGTGAAGACATAGAAACATCTGAGTAGGCATTCCAGAAAGCAATGCATGAAGTACTACCCTGGCACCAGTCACTGTCCCTCAGGGCCTACAGGCATGTACAGAAGACAAATACATGTTGAATACCGACCTTCTCTGCTGCATCCTCTCCTCCTCTGGGACTCTGAAGGAATAGCGGCGCTTGTTGTTGATGTTTCGAACCATTTGCTTCCGGCTGTTATCTGATGTTTCAGGGACCACCAGTTCATCACCCTCTGAAATCCACACAAATAAGGTGATCCGGTGGGACAAGGCATGGAATTTGAATTCGTAGACATTTTCTTCCTCTGCCCTCACTAAGTGTTGAACAACACTCACTTCCCATCATATCCAAACAAATGTTCTTTGGTTTATGGGTTTTCTTGGCCACTATCTGCTACTCTGTTATGTAGCAATAGACTATATTTGTGTTCTCACAACACCACTGATTCACTCTTTCAAACAAAACACCTAGGTGGGCAGGAAAGAACCTCAGTCCTCAGTCTCCAACTTTCCTTGGCAGTTCTCACTGAAAAAAAAATCACTAAAACAGTCTTGTTCTGCCAGTCGTCTGGAAACTCAATGCAAGATTCTCTTTCATTCATTCCCTGCTCCAAAGAGACTACCCTTTTTGAATTGTTTGAACAGTGCTGTATTTTGGTGCAACTGTGGGAAAAGGGAGGATTTTTTCCACATGTGTACATCTGGCCAAGACATCTTCAATAAAGACATGAAAAGTACAGCAGTGATAATCATACAGTAGGATTGTTACTTTGAATGAATGCTGCAACTGCTCTGCCTTTTATATATTTATACTTTAGTCTATATATAGACACAAACTTCAGTCCATAAATATATATATAAATATATATATAAATATATATATGTAAATATATAATATGTATTTTTTATATATATATAGACTAAAGTTACCCTTAGTAAACTTGAACATACCCAACACTTACTGCTCACTGCCAAAACAGGTTTTGTATGAAACTTTTCTGAAAACTCTTCTTTCCTTCAGATCAACTGGAGATTTCCTGAAGGGTGAGATCTACTAGATAAGTAGCTTCAGGAAAAAAACCCTGCAGACTTCTAAAGAGATACACTGTTTAGGTAACATACAGGAGAAAACCATCAGCCTCACTTAATTCTGATCCTATGCTTTCCATCTCTTCTGCTCTACTTTTAATGTTCAATCTTTATTAGACTTGGAAATTCTTTATACACAGTTCTAGTATATTGCTCCTCTCTACCACTGTCATTGCGTTTGCACTGATTTGCTAGCAAATTAAATAACACTGAAACACTGCCAACAGCAGTATATGTTTCTAGAGTGTTTAGTTCCACTATTTTTAGAAAGTTGTTAACAAAAGTTTATAGCTTTTGGTCGTTAAAACAGAGCACGTCCCCACTCCATCTAAGAGGTTAAACAAAAATTTAAGGAAATTCCTCAGGATTACCCTTATGAAATGGGCTCTGAAAAGAAAAAAAGTCAAAAAGACATAATAAAAATAGATTTGTGAAGCTAAAACTGTGGCACACAGCCACAGTGGCCCTGGCAAAAAGTCATGAATAAATAATATTACATTACTTTATAATCCTTGGGAAATGGCTTTTTTTTTTTGTTAAGTATAGTACTTAATTTTAATCTAGTACTGCCAAGATCACTACTCAAGTCTTTAATTGTGCAGGCATTTTTAGACAGCATTCTGGCAGGTGATCCCACATTTGGAGGGAGCGTCTGGTCATTCTATTTTCTGCTTCCAGTCTTCATTCAAGTCTTAATTGAATATTCAAAAGGAAAAAAAAAATTCAGAGTAGTAGACATCATTGAAATCACTGTGGAATCTATAAGCTTTGGCTTTCTCCCAAATTAACAAGCACACACGTTTGAAAGATCACTTTCTAAAATGCACAGTCCCAGGCACAGAAAAACACTCTAAACAAAAATTTGCATAATGAAAATTGGTTTCTCTTTACTTACCTGCCATTTTGTTTTTGAAATATATTAATCTAACTGTCTCCAGGCCTAAAAGGTTTAGTGATCCTTCTGTATTCAAGGGTCGTACCTGAAACAAAGAAAACCAGTCTTTGTAATAGTAAGAGTTCACATTTCTCTAGTGAATCTTATTCTGAAAGCTCCAAAATGCATTATAAATGCTATAAAAGGAGCACCGTTGTAGAGTCAAATAGGGAATAAGGTCTTCTATCTCCTATCTCCATGGCAGCTCTCAAGAGAAGCAACTACAAGTCATTAAAGCCACAAAGAAGAGTTAAAACAATTTTAGATTTTAAACTTCTTTTGGGAAAACGAGTACAGAGAGGGTTACCTAAAATTCCACTTTAAGACATAGGCTTAACACCATTACTCCCAGCATTTAAATAAATAGATCTGCCAGAAGTCTACTTCATATATCATTTCAAGTTTTTCTATTAGATGTGCAAAGCAATAAGCTGGACTTTTGTTTTGTCTTAGTACCGTGTCACAATTGTGCTCTGCAACTTGGTAAGAGTGCATACAGACTGCTAAAACCTACTGGTATTTGTGATTTCCAACTTAAAAATGACAGAAGCATCCCACACTCTGAGTCTGCAAATTGTGTTAGAAACCAGCTCTTCATAATAAATAGCCAGTTTTGAGTCTCCTCGATGTCGCAATTCTTGTTTGATGAAAGTAGCTTCATCTATTAAATGGGAAGTCTTGAGCCAAATATTAATCCAAGTACTAAACTGCATTCTTACTGGGTAGGAAAAAATGATCCAACTGCTTAATAACTCAAAGTTTGGACATCAGAAAGAAATTTCCCCTAAATTCCAGATTCTTCTTCTCTCCTTCAGACAGTTAATAGCTGAGCACCTTGATCTTTTGCATTATGTATTCTTACAGCACTGCCAGGATACCCTGGTCTGCATCTGACACGTGGGAAATTGATATACTGAGAGACTGAACGATTCACACAAGACCACAGGGGTAATGTCCTGTAATTCTATGTCACTGGAATGCCAGTAAAGGAATTATGTTGACACTAGCACAAAGCTGAAGTCAGTCTAAACTATGGGAGAAATTTTTTGTCTTATTTCTTTCCAAATACAGCTGAGCAAACACCTACTAAATACCAAAGAAGTGTCAGTTTTCAGAAACTTTTGATAAGAGATCCAAACCTGACATCATCTTGGTTTTAGTATTTGTACTGGTTGAAACAAAATGTTCTAACCGTGTCTGTTCTACAATGTTCTCAAGCAGCAAGAAATAGATTTTTGAAGGCCTGTTTAAATATTTTAACATCCACCATCTTCTGGCAATAACACAGATATAATCAATCCCAATGATGCCATATGCAATTAATACCAAGAAACTGCTCTCACTATTAAAATAGTATGATTAAATCTAACATAGTCATATGCTCCAAGATTGGACATTCATCTAAAACAGTGAAGCCACATGCAAACACATTTTGTATCTTCTATTTCAAACAAAAAAGCATTAGGTTCTTTGCAGTAGCTCTTCTTGTAGTTCAATTACGTTCACACAAGCAGTTTTAATGATGACTTCTAACGCGCTTAAAAAACTGGTACAACTATAGCAAAGCAGTGTTGAGTCTTGGCAAGTTACCTTCTTGAGAGGAATAGTCTGAATCCACTCCATGGAGTTCACGTCGAAGATGTCAATAGCGTTTTCACTGTACACAGAGAGGTATGGTGCATTGTAACCTGAGAGGGAATGAGCAGCCATAGTGTCATGTGCTTTTAGACACAGCCCAAAACACATAATTCCTTATGGTTTAACCGTATTTTGTTTAAAAAACCCCAAATCAACACTACACATTCCAACAACAAACAATCTTTGAAAAATGTGTTTCAACTCAAATACGACCAAGAAATTTATTAGGAAGGCAAACCAGTTCCACCTAAAAACTTGGAATCTCTATGACTTTCCTTTTAAGTTTGCCGAAAACCCAACTACTTTCTGAATTATAGGAGATTACAGTTTACTCTGCCAAACACTGATGTGGTTTGCAGGTTTTTTTCCTCTAAAAGCCCTACTTTTAAGAGCTCATATTCTGTAAATCATGTGGTAGGAAAATATATTACTGTTATTTAATAACTGCCATTTGAATGAACTCGGCTCTTAGTCTTTGGACTATGCACTAAACGACCATCTATTGGAACTAAGCACCATGACACAGTCATAAAAATCATGTTTCCTTCTAACTTTAATTCCCTCTTCTTATTTTCTGGACTGTAAAGAGAATTCTTGTGCTACTTATCTGGCACATTTTCCCAGGATGAAATTTATTCCACTGGGACCAGTTCTAAAGTAGAATTCAGTACTTCCATGTTGGTAAAAAGACTGACATGGTCTGCCAAGACTTAACAAGACCATTCAATTTGCATTTAAATGTAACAGTTTTTGCTATAAAATATACCTCCATTCTGAATTGGATTAACATCAAGTCACTTCATTTAAGGTAATCAAAAAACACAGATATCAATGACCAGTATAGATGAACTACCTGTGAAAAATACCCATTTTTCAACCTATCACAAAACCTTCTATTTTGATTCATTCCTTCTCTGAGTCCATTGTAATAATCAATTGCCTAAAACTGCTTGAAAACCAGAAGTGACAAACAGCCTGTAAAAGTTGCTCCTTCCACATTCAGAAGGGCCTTCACTCAAACAAGGTGAAACATTCCTTCCCTCTGCAGTGTGACTGGACTGCTGCCAGAGTGAGGTAAGAAGGCAGACTATTCTGAAAATCAACACAAGACTGATCTCATTCACAGATACTCTGAGGGCAAACTTGGCTAATCTTTATCTGCATTCAGAAAGACATTAAAAAGAAGACGACAGGCATTGCAGGTTGTTTTTTTTCCTCAAACTGTCACAATGACAAAGCCCCAGCTTTGAAAAAAAGGTGCAATAAATCTTTTCCAGTTCTTGGTGGAAATGGAAATCTTGAAAAATTACAGTATTTTTCCTTCAGGGTTATGAAATGTATTTTCTATACTGCGTGCTATGCATTGTATTTTGGAAAGGAAGAGAGAGACAGAGGAAGGAAACTTTAAAAGCGATTTTTTTAACAAGCAGAGAGGAGATGAGTGTTGACAAAAACTGTTGAGGAAGAGAGAATGAAAGGATAAAGAAAGAAAAGAACAAACTAGTCAGTAGGAATAAACACCATTAAAGAAAGCAAGTCAAACTACCAGATCCTGATGATTTTGAATATCAAAGCTGGAACCACAATGCTGAGGTATTTCAAGACTAAGTAACAGTAGTCCAGCACTGGTGGTATGGAATACATTGGCCTTTGTAGAACCTGAAGCTTTTGGCTGTTTTAGATACCAGGACATGTGTTTAGAAGTTGGACATCAGAGATAGAAATCCTGACTCATGATTCCCCTTTGTGTTCCAGCAGTATAGGTCAGTGACAGAGTTGTCAAAACCAGTATAAATGAGATCAGGATTAAACCCTCTGACTAGATTAAAAACACTGACAGAAGCTGAGAGCATTCGTCTCCCTGTCAGGTAATTAGCCTTGACTTTCACTTCCTGTGGATATTAACACGAGCAGTGAGCACTTCAATGTTCAACAGCAAACAGACTGACAGACATGCTAACTTACAGCAAGAAGATGGAGTTGCGGGCCACATCAACTCTTGTTGTCTCGACCTTCGGCCCTGGCAGTCAACGTAAACCCCGACGCTGCTAAAACACAGCAGGTATTCTTTATTTGAGATTTCGACTGCACAGATGGCATCAGTTGGCTGCTGTGAGATAAATGATAGTGTGTGGTCGTCTGGATGGAGCAGACTGTATGGGCTGCCTTCTCCATGAAGGGGATATTTTAGGAAACCTGACTGGTAGCCCACACAAAGGCGGTCACTGAAGATTGACATCCACTGGACATTCCCCTGGACCTGGATCTCCTTGATCTTTTTGTGACGCGTCTTACTCTGATTTAGTTCATAACAGAGGACCTGTCTTTTCATGGCCACACACAGGCAGGTAAGAGCTCCGTGGCGCACGTGTCCAGAAACTATTGACTGACAGCCTTTTGTCTCTGCCAGCTTATAAAACTCAGTCTCCCTTCCATCTAGGGCAGCCATAGGGAAAAGCCGCACGTGACGGTTCCGTCCTGAGATTACTGCAATGAGCTGTTCACTTGGTATAAGCTCAATCTGATGAACCTTCTTATTGTCACCAACACGGATAATCTCTGAAAAAAATAATGAAGAAAAAAACCCCAAAACCATAAATCCAAGTAAATAAGGTTTAAGTGTGAATTGATTATATATAACATATGCATTTGCAATGATAAACTATGAAAGAAACCCAAGAAATTCCCTTTACTGCTTCTCTGCAGTATTAAAAAGTATAGAATCAAAACTTGTATTTTAATAATACCAGATGTGGCAATTCTGGATAGACCTTTGGCTTTTCCTCACCAGAACTAGAAGGAGCAGATCTGATGCAATTAAAACCACTATATTATTTCAGTTCCCCTTTTAAAAAACAGTTTATAGCCACAAAACTACTGAATAAATGAAAACCCTCAAAGAGCTGACAGATGAATAACTGTTGAGCATGCAACAATTAAACATGTTGTTTGTTGAGTTAATTTGGGCATCTGTTATTACTTCTTACAATACTGAACATAAATTTTCATTTCCAGTACCAAGGAGGAGGTTACAGAAAGAATTAAGCCACAATTCTTACTGAGGTGCACAGCAGGAGAAGAGGATACAAAAGTCACAAATTGAAACAAGGGAGGTTCCTACTGGATATATGAAGGAAGTGCTTCACTGTGAGAATCATTTGCAACAGGCAGCCCAGAGAAATCATGGAACTGTCCTTGGGGATCTTCAAGACCTGACTGGCCAAAGTCCTGAACAACCTGGTCTGAATTCAGTATTGAGACTGCTTCAAACTGGGGAAAAACCTTCAACTGTATTCCAAATGCTGGATCATTGTTATTGAAAAGGATACCCAGACCAGAAAGCACACAGAACACCTTCTGATCTCTCAGGGAGCTGTCCAGCTGATAACGTAGTAAATCACGAAAAATGAAACAAGAGGATATTGAGTAAGAAAAAAAAGGTTAAAAAGCCACTTTCTGATTATTTAGTATTAGTGAAATTACTACCAGTTCCTAATCTCTTACCGTCTTTGGTGACATGCACAACAAATAACCCTTCTTCATTCCCCAGAGCTATTCTTTCATGGTCTATGACATTAGGAAAAAAAAATGGTTATTTTCTTTGGAAGTACTTGAGGAATTACTTCAACAACAGTGACAATTCTCATTAACAGTTTTTTTAATATCTTGAAATAAATGTATAAAAAGCCAAATCCAATACATTCATGTAAAAAAAAAAATTGGCAACCTCCCAATCTTTTAAATTCTGAAAAAACCAAGTCTTTTCCCATTTCTCCTGTAAAAGTAACAGCGAGAAATACAATTTTTAACAAACCATTCAGAGCACTTAAGTGTACTAAGCTTTGAAATAGCGATAATATTGAAATAATTTAAATAATCAGAGTTTAACATATTTTATGCAGTAGCATTTAAAATGACTAAATTCGCTCTCTGATCTTACATTTTGTCTCTGGTCCCACCAGAAGATTTTGTAAAGTCAGTGATTTGCATCTGTTCTATAGTGCTAATTTTGCCCAGTTAGGGAATTATGTTACCAGAATAACAAGAGAGAAATGTCCAATTCTCAGTCAAAATTATTCATAATTATGAATATGAGCGAATAGAGGGAATAGTCTTAAAAGATCTGACAAAAATACTGGGTAGCAAATTGCACTTCTCTCTAAAGCCCATACACATTTCCACATGGGACAAAACCACTACATATGACTCTCTATCCAGCAGATAACACCATCTAACACATTTTCTTTCTAAAAAAGCATGCTTTTAGCATACCCATTTTTCACAGAGCTTTCCTATTCATTTCATACCTATGATTGCTGCTGACTGTGTTGTTTTGATGAGGGGCAAGGTGCTGTCATAAGCTTCTTTGGGAACATAGACTGAGCGGTCTTTGAGTTTGTTCTTCTTCAAGATCCTATGCAATTCATTCAGCACGCCTACCCACTTGCTTTTTTCATTCTCACCGTCGGCTAGGATCAGGATTGAACACTTGTTACTGGATGCAGAGAGCTGGGAGGCTGTAACCTGTAAAAAATTAAAATATGTTATGTTAATCATAAGCAAAAAATTTCCTCGTGACCATTTTTGCAAGGCTATCAGATGCCTGTAAATGCCCTTCTAATCAGCTGTTTGAAGTAAGAATGCAAAAATTTAGCCTTAGTTAACAGAAAACACTCATCTTATTCTAAGAACCTCCAGCAGAAAAACCTGTAGATGTAACTCAAAGAACAGAGAAAATGTTGGCTTTATTCTAAATGCATTTGTATTTATTCTGTAATTCACAAATGTCTAAATAAGGTAGTAAATGCTCTAAATAAGGTAGTAATTTGTTTCTCACAGTAATTTTATAACAAAAAGCATTTCTTACAGAGCATTCTGTATTTTTTAAGAGCAAAAGATTTCATTAATAATTCAACGCAATAGGAATGGTCCTTATGAAAGAATGATCTCTGATCCTTTTCATGTATTTGATACAGCCACTATAGATAAAAGTCAAAGTCCCTTTTGTAGGTTTATCTCCTGTAAGCACACACAGTGATGAACAGTCCGAAAACTGGAAAAACAAGGAGTAAAATACAATGATACAAAAAAGAAATGATACGGGAATTAGTAAGACACCAAGGAGATTTCACTGAGGTCAAAGTTTTAATAGAATATCTACTAAAAATAAGAATATTAGAAAGAACCAATGATGGCAAAACCCTGATACCAGACACCAGACATAAATTTTGATGAGCATTTTACACTAGATTTCTACACTGACCATCTGATAAACGGGAGTTTTCAGATAGCTAACAGCTATGATAAAGGCTTCAGGAATAACACAACCAGTTAAATTGAGAAGCAGAGGACAACTTTGAGAAATGAAAATGTAGACGGTCATGATGAACAGAAGAATACAAAATACGTCTCATTGTGAAAACTGAAAAATAAAACCCACGTACAGTGGAGATGAGAGGTTGTCTAAATGTACCAATGCTATTTTTACCACAAAAATGATGTCTGTAGAGATCCCTATGCATTGCTGCTGCCATGGATACCACATGGTCAGAACTTGCCAAGGAAATAAAATACTAGCAAGCTGTCAGAGAATGCACACCATACATCACCCTGTGGAACCCTGTATGTCTGGGTTACTAGGATCAAGACATAAAACTTACCCTAAAGATACAGGGGATATCTTTCCGATTTGCATGGATGACATCCGAGGCCAAGACAGAACTCACTGAGAATTCTTCATCCCTTACGAAGACCACAAACACAATGGGAAAAGAGTTAAAGAGTAAAATATGTATGTTTGCTTTTTACTTTTCCAGTAGCCTTGTTTTGTGAAGGACATAAGTCAGCACTGAGATCTAATTTTTAAGATTATCCTTTCCTCTGTATCTGCAGATGAAATCCAAAAATGCAACGTAGGATAACTAATTCCTGGTAAATGCTGATGGAGAAAAATCTGTTTAGATATCCTCTATCCGGTTTCCTTTTATATAAATTAAAACTTTTACATAAAAAAATGTCCAACTTAAAAAATAAGCGGGACCAAAAACACCTCTTCCAAGTCGTTCATAAAAATCCAAACTCATTAGAAATTTGAGACTTCCTGGATGAATTAACCTAGATCAGAAATAAGCTTTACTGAGTTGCTATGTTAAACGCTCTCGGCCTTCAGTGAGTTAGGTAGTATTTCGGTAATACTGAAGATACTGTGAACAAACTATTAAGCCCTTCTGAACCGAAAATTGTAATAGTTTTATCCTATAACAAAGTTTTATCTATCTTTCAAAACTCTATTCAACCCCAAAATAATCTTATTTTTTTTAATTTTTTTCATTCCAGATCTTCTACACAGCTGAAGAAATGCTCTTTGCATGTGATCTAGTAATTTAAGTTTAAACATCCACATATGAACACACAAGTGTAGTTCAGGCTAACTTCAAATAAATGCTAGTTGCCCTTTTTTTTTTTCCCCCCACAGAAAATCAGAGGCTCTCATCATGGATTAAAGGGTTTCATAAAAGCTCTGGAGCTTGCTTACTGATTTCATAAAAAGGAAAAGCAGATCAAAACCTCCCAGTGCCTCCGAAAAGCTCCCCCTCAGCACCACTCAGCTTACCTCATGTCTATGACCTGACTCACTATCACACTGGGCTGGGATGCTTTTCCTTCTGCTACATCATATAGGAAGAGTTTAAAATCACAGATCACTGCCAGGGCTCTTTGCCAACCTTTCTTTACTCCAGCTGGTTTTGGTACCTTTAGAAAAATAAATTCGGATCAAAAATCCCTTCACTCATCTGGGATGAAAAGCTTTTATTCAGTGATAACATTAAGCAACATAAGCAATAACACAGGAGCAGTAAGAGCATCCAACACATGATTTAAAAAAATTAGTAGTATCACAGATTCCTTCTTCTTATTTCACAAATTCACTCAGAGCTGTATTAACAAATAGAGAGACAGAAACCCATCTTTAGTTGGTCAACAGGAATATAGCCAAAACTATGACAAGTAATTCTTTTAATACTTATGTACAAGCATCCACACCAATACCCTCGACAGTAAGAAACAGAAAGATTCAAAAACTCACAGGCCCTGGAATATGATCTGACCTCTAGAGATGGGACTATTCAAGACTAATTCAAAGCGAAATAACCGAAAGAGATGGAGAGAGAATTACTGCTGAACATGCTAAGAATTTCTTTGTGAAAATTTGGGTTCCAAACTATTACCTTGAAGTATAATTGAATCCATCTCCCACAACGCACCAATTAATTCCAGCTCTGGAGAACAATGAATTTAACCTAAGTGCCCCAAATGCAGCTACTTGACACTTACTCGGACATGTCCTTCATAAGCTGTTCCTATGCCTTTCTGTGGATCTATTCCCAAAGGTCCCTTAGTCTGTTCAGGAGGGATGGGACACACTGCAGGAGCCTTGTCTGCACAGGTCACGTGGCAAGAGAATCCACATACTTGTGAGGAGGAGAAGAAACATAAAGATTTGATAGTTATTTCTTGTGCAGTGCAAAAGTTACGACAAAGATGATGACACTTATACAGGAAGCCTCTCTCTTTTTCTGTCTCACTGAACTTTACTACACTGAGACAGAAGTCTGCACACAGCAGCAGTTCATGCTTTTATCTGCTCTAAATCGTTTTTCTAATTTTCAGATAGCTTAGGGATACAGAGTCTGGTTTCATCCAGGTAAGAATGAGCCTAAAATACGACTGCCTCTAGGCCCAACTCTACTAGTAAACTAAAAGCTGGAATATCCTCTAAATGAGTGTTATTCTGTGTACCTACAGACAGAATAACTGCCATTCAGTACCAATTTGCCTCTTTCTACAATAAATCAGAGATGTCTTAAATTTTGCCCTGCAACAGAAAGCTAAAAGCTGCTGTCGGCATACTTGACCACTGACTGTGTCCCCTTATTGCTATTTTAAGTAAAATGAGCTAAGCTCTCCTACCACCAACTGCAATAAGTGTGTCCCCAGATAACTAGGTAATCTGTTAGGTAAGATATTTGAAGTGTTTGGCTTCTACTGTTGAAAGACTGAAACATGAGAATCTATACTGTTATTTAAAATATAAACAGAAGACTCCTGCGTGACCACACTACAACATTCACTGTGTCATTTGCATCAGTAAGAACTCTGTGCTCCCACAAGTGCTTACCTTCACAAGTGCAGCCCTGTCGTATTAAACCAACCATCAGAGATGTGCACTGATTGCATTTTGTTGGTGTATTGAACGACTTCACTACAAACTGGTGAGCTTTAGGCTGTGAAACCAGCAGACAAGGATGTTAACACCTGTAACACTTCTGAAGAACAGTTATTTCTTTCACAGACATATGAGTGCATAGGTTCATTTAAAAAGGCAGCTTGTTTGGTGTTTGCTGAAATGAGAACTCAGCTCCTAACACATGGGCTGAAAAAAATTCCTTATCAGTGCTGGTTGTTGATAATTTAAAGCATCCTCTGTAAACAAAACCATGGAAACTGGACCTTGCCTAAGATCATGAGTTTACTTCCACTGCAGATAGGAAAGCTGCCAAAATGATTCCATTACACTCTAGAAATTGGATGTGTGTATGCATGTGCTTGGTGGGCACCTGGCTGCCAGTCAAGGTCAACCCACAACAGTATTTTCTAAGCTGCAAATTCAGTGCTCCTCTGTGAGGACTGTTACCTTAGTTCAAAGAAAAAGAGCAGACTTTTAAAACCTCCAAATTTTATGCCAGAAAGCAAGACAGATTTCAGTTTTATGGTGTCTGGCAGAGGCAATTTCAGAACATCCAATTTAAAAGCAAGAGCTGAAGCTGATAGATGAAGTTGATTTTGAAAGGTCTTATCTTCCTGTTACTCCTTGGGAACACAGACTACATGAGGAAGTGGTTTAATTCTCTCTCCCCTCAAGGATGGCCATGCTGATGCTACTCTATAAAGGCTAAATGACTACGTAATGTGACAGTATGATTCATAAAAGGCCTTCTATAAAATCCAGGAAGCCACTTTGCCTTTCTACATAAAATCCCAGCGAAGTAACTACTGATAGAGAAAGGACAGAGCACAGGGTGAACGCAAAGACTGTCCAAAAAACCTGGATAATGTACATGATCTGAAATTAGACAATTTTGCAGACTAATGAGTAGATATGTTAAAATTTTACTCACTTTCCTGTTTTTCACAGTGTAAGGTATCACAGCTAAGGGCTAAAACTTATCCATATTTAATGACAGCTTTACTGTTACAATGGAAGCTTTCTGTCTAGAGATGGATGTCTTGTATTGAAACTTGCAGAGAAACAATACTTAGCTTTAAAAACTGATCCAATCAAAAGTAAAAAGGTTCTTTAGTGGACATAATAAACTGTAAAGCAAATCATTACTTACTGAGCAAAATATTTGCAAAAATTAAATTATGTGTATAGTAAAATCTGTTTCACATGATTCCAAGTGCACTTACAGTATTTTTTTAATCAAAATCAATCTACTAATAGGCTGCCAGCAGAACACTGTCTGCTCAAACTACTTGGCTTTCCTTTACACAAATGAATCTTTAGCTACTTTGCAATTTATCGAAGCAGAGAAACGGATCTATTAGAAAGTCTTACTTGTTTCATTGATTAGTTGCAGAAAAACTATAATTTTTTTAAATATACAGAAGATTCTTAAACCACTTCCAAAACTTTAATGAGAAGATTTTTCCTTTCATAGCTTGTATCTTACTCCACATTTGCTTGAATATACATAATCCACTGGGATACATAATTCACTGACTGGCTTACTTGGCCAACAGCAACTGAAGTAAAATCAGTACTTATGCAAGTAAAAACCCAGAAAAACTGGAAACCCTTCTCCCAGCCCAGTGCTGCAGTGATAGCTGTAGTGGTCACTCCACATTGCTTGTAAAAATGTCAATCTATGGTTTCATTTTTAGGCTTACTCTTTGCCTTCTCTCAAAAATAAGCACCTAATTAGCACAGAGACGTGATAATCCAAGACTGGCCTGCAGTGACACCAGTTTTACGGTATGCAGAGGATACAGAGGCAGGTTTGCCAGAAAACACTTTCTTCCTAGGATACCTATTTTCCTTTCTTCATTTTCTGGCTCATTTACCTCTTTCTAATGTCCAAACTACCATTTTTCCTAAAATCAAATGCCTGTGTACTGCTACAATGGAATTCCTAGTGCAACTTTTCACATTCCATAATGTAAGAATGAGGGGGTTTAAATTTTAGAAAGCAACCAGCTTACAATACAAACAACCCTTGTAAGCAGTTCTGGTCAGATTAACATGATAAACAGTTCTCAGGAAGCTGTGGCCCAGGAGTGACATTTCCCCCCTTATTACATAAAGAGTGTGAGTGCTTGGCAGAATACCTTTGGCGCAGAGAGTCCTGATCCAACATACGCTGTCCTCATGGTCGGTGTGTGCATTGAACGAGGAGGATGATCTGTAACCTGAAAACAGTCCCCAAAGGATCAATAAGACATCAAGTACGCACTGTCAAAGGTAGCTTGAATAAAGGAAAAAGACCACATTGTCCCAGCCACCTCATCCCCAAGCACGAAACCAAACTCATTAATACAGGAAAGGACTCAGAAAACCAAACCCTATTTCTCAGCAAAACAACATGCAAGATTGGTCTCCTAAATGTCAAAACCAACTTTGTAATATCTTAAACATTTGATTGGATATTTTCTAATGTAAAATAACTAGGGAGTTAAATTTTTTAACAGGGAAAGAGGATAAATTGTCATAGTTGCAGAGTTTGGCTAATATTTTGTAATAACAAGGCTTTCAGCAGGGCTCCAAAGTTTGTTTTTACAAACTACAGTATAACAGTATCTTTGTGCCAACATTTCTTAAATATTTTGAGGATATTTGACTGAGGATATGTTATGAAGAGAGATTATAACTAATAATTGATTCAATCTGGTTTCCATCCCTGTTCAATTAACCATATGTGAAAGGAAACACAACATTCCTCAAAATACAGTTCACCACTAGTGCAGAAGGCTATCATAAGGTCCTAAACAGTCTTGCTGCAGAAGAGTGAGCTTCATCCTAAACAAAAGGACTTGCAATAGTAATTTTTGTGCAAGTGAAACTGTTACTCCTTAGAAAAAAGACAAATATTTTTCAACAGCAAAGTACCTCGATTGGCTCAATCTCACTAGCTGTAGAAGGAGATCTTGATCTTGAATGGAGGTGAGACTTGCTATCTTCATCCCGTGATGGAGTATTAGACAATGTAAAATTCTCAACTGAATCAATCTAGGAGAACAATTCAAGAGAAAAAACAACAACCAAAAAAATAAATCAAAGACATCATTAAAAAAGAATTCTCAACTCTTACCAAAATAAGATATGAGAGCAGTAGATTCCTAAGAGAGAACTGAGAGGATAAAAATTCTGTTTAAAGCAATTTCCTAATTAAAAACTACAAAAATGCAATGAAAATTATTGATTACAAACACGCCAAGGCTTCTGCTGACAGGTGAGCACATGCATAAGAGCTGCTAAGTCAGAGGCCTGATAAACAAAGAGACCTGTAATTCAGCATTTTTAAAGGGTGAATATTTTCTAAACACTAATGGGTTTTGTCCACTGGTAGGGATTTGGTAGAAATTGATTCCCATATAGACCACGTAAATTACTGCAAACATATTCAGGAGAAAACAAGGAGAAAAGACAGAGCAAACAATGTATTTTATGAGGTCAGTGTTAATTATATTCACAGAGAGCTGAGGGGGTTTTGCACCCCATTTGAACTACTAAAACATCCTTACCAGGCATACAGTTTCTTCCAGGGAATACTTTTCTAGTCCTTGATATATACAATGAAACTAAGCCCAACATGGAGCTACACTGACCAACACGGGATATAGGTACAAACAGGTATCTTGGATAACAAGTCACTTTTTGTTAGTCCAACTGAAAAAATTAGAGAAGGCACGATTCTCCCTTGAAAACAAGACCTCTTCACAAAGTTTTCTGTGTAAAAGTATATATAAAAGAAAAAAAAAAAAGGCAAAAATGCTTTTCTCTGCTAATAATAAAACTAAAAGCTGGAGGCCTCCAGAAGGCTCTCTGGCATGCCTGGAGTTTCTGAAGCGATGCTATCATCAGCTCTCCATTGCCAAGGACTGGGCTAGCTTGCAGACGAAGTAAAATATGCAGCAATGTTTACAGAAAGCATTTGAACATTCCAGTGTTTTTGATCTCATTTGCCATTGACAATGCTAGGAATTCCACAAACTTTACCACTTTTGGGGAGTCAGATGTATTGCCAAGCCAATCTTATACATGCAGACATAGCCCTGTTCTCCAGAAACTCAATCACGGTAGCGAACAGGTGCAGTTGCTAGTATTTCTTTTTAGGTTTTTTTTTTTAACAGCAGTGAGTTACGAGTTTGGTGTCTTCTAGTTTTACCATAGCCTTCAAAAAAATTATCAGGTGGAGAATGAATGTTCATCAGTTTAATCAAGCTAGGCATATTAACATGCCTGCAAGTATTTCTGAAATGAAAATGGGATATTCTCACACTGGGATACACCTGTTTACTACTCATAGATCATGTGTTTCAAGCACTGAGGCAAAAATCAGCGGTAAAGCCAACATGTTGTGCTCAGATTTATCAGAATCAAATAATAATTGAAAGCTTTACCCAGTATTAGAGACTTAGATGCCTTAAGTAGTAAATCCCCAAACACATAACATGCTTCAATTATTTTAAACTTTTTTTTAATCCAGTATAAACGTGATAAATTGGAGTCCACTGAAAGACTGTTTCATCTTCAACAATTCTACCTTCTCCTTAAAAATATTACCAAAAAAAAAGCCCAATGAGTAACTACAGGCAAATTTTTTCATAGCAAAAAATAGACCTTCCTTTTTTTCTGCAAGTTAGATTCAGAGATCTAATCTATCATTTCATAAATGTTTCCAGATACTTCAAGCTTCCCTTTCAAAGTAGCATCTGCATACCAAAGGATTTTCATGGTGTCTGTGAAAAAAATATAGTACAAGCTTGATATGAATGATGAAACTTTTCTGGAATGTGCTACAAAGCCTTTGTGGTTGAAGACAACTGCTGAAACAGTAACAAATGTATTTTTACTTTACTTATGAACATAGAAAGCCCGCAAAACACACAGAACCTGATCTACCATTACAGAATTTGAAGGGAATTTAACCACCACCTTTACTGCAGAAACAGGGCCTTAAGCTGTATTGCTGCAGTGATCTCAGGTTCCTTGCTTTAATGAGAAGAACTAAGTACAAAAGCCATGTGATTCAACTATGCTCAACAGTTTACGAAGACGGTGTTAACACCATTCAAATTGGTTTTAAACAAATCCACTGGATTATCAAAAGTAGACTTCAGTATTTCCTACCAAACAGTAACAGCCTTGCTGTCTTCCTCAGGACTGTGCATAGTTGTCTACATGAGTCACCTGTCTAGGTCTGAGCCAAAGCTGGCCAGTGTATAAACACATCTTGAGGAGAGGGAACTCCTGAACTGGAGGCACCGCCAACAAAAACAAGCAGTTACTGTAAGCTTGCCTAAGACACTGAGTGGAGTGCTTTGAACTGCATGGGTAAGGACATTATTGGAGCTGTTGGGCAATATTGCTTATTTATGGAATATTCAGTATAAATACTTTGTATACTTACTTATTCCTAACACCATATGTGTATAAAAGGAAAAAAAAAAGTGGTAGTATGAGTTTAAAATGGACATAACATACCTGGTGCGAATTCAAGTTTGACAAACCTTTGATAACATATGTGAACACATGTTTAAAAATCCATCTTGATTTTTGAAACATCAAAGACTTTTCCAGATTAACCAGCTACAACACATCCACTTCTATTTTCGCTGCATGAATTTTTCCTACCCTCCTTGATGCTCTATTTACTCAATTCCCCACTTCACATTTATTTATCTTTGTACTGTGATATTTTCTATCATTTGCTGTGATGTGCCTCCCAAATGCCAAACTCTGACCTTCTATAGGCAATTCCCATAACTCAACACATGCCTTCTGCTAAAGGCAAGGAAATAAACAGGCCCTCATTTGATGTTTGCTCATCTTCCCCAACCTGTAGCTACCTGATCAGCTTCCACATAGAACCTTCACACCGAAATGAGAAAGCACCCAAAGCATCTTCTCCAGTTACTGTGATATTCTACTCATAGAATTACCAAATGAAATACTCCAAAAGCTTTTAGCTCACAGCTGTAAAACAACAAAAAGCACAGCAGCAGCAGCAGCAAACAGCACCAGCGGCAGCACAGGACATGCAGTGAGGTAAATACACAATCCATACATTAAACATAGGCATGGACACAACAGGCAAAAAGTAAAGGGCCACATAGAGTAAGACAGCCTCTTACACGTCTGCCTTTGTTAGCTGGAATACAGGAAGGAGAGCGCTTTAACAAAGAAAGGAGAATATGTTACAAAACCGAACAGTGACACATACATCACCTCAGAATTCCACGCTCCGTATCTCCAGAGATAGTGTTTAGACACACACAAACATGTTCATTTTTACAAGTATTTAAAAAACAAGATATTCTTGGGGCAACAAGAGGGAAGAAACAAAGAAAAAGGAGCCGCTATTTCATGTCTGTAGTTTTACAC
Organism: Cephalopterus ornatus; assembly: GCA_013396775.1. Taxonomy (NCBI): domain Eukaryota; kingdom Metazoa; phylum Chordata; class Aves; order Passeriformes; family Cotingidae; genus Cephalopterus; species Cephalopterus ornatus. Next base: position 482,172 of record VZRE01012498.1, read on the forward strand.
TGGATAATAGCAGGGAAACTGCAGACTACATCGCACTATTAATTTGCATCTCTGTGCTTTCAACAAGATGAATGAAGTAATCTATTGGAGGCACAATATGTCCAATTTAAAGCATCATTACAAACCAGATTTACTCTAAACTTAATTATGAATGTGCAGGTAAAGTCAAAGTTCTCACCACACACTACTGTAGCTTATTCTTGTCATTAATAAGAATTCAGAACATCATTTATTCTGTGGCTATTTACAAAGTTCAGATTTGTTTAGTCTAACTAAATCCCAGGAGGACTGCATGTGAGGACAGGAGGACTTAAGAAATCTATCTTTAATTTGTTATGTGTTAGTAACAGGGGAAAAAACAGTTTCTTTGAGCATGTGGGAAAAATAATTTTGTCAAGGGAAAGTACGATTCCATTTTACTGTTATTTAATAATCACAAATTCATCCTTAAATAAAATAAGTTGACAGCTTGCAGTAGCTAGTGAGATACACAAAGATCCACCTGGCAAAGAAACAAACCCCAACACTTCCATTATCAGACAATTCTAGTGAACGCAGGAGACTTAACACCTGCACGATGTTACTGAGAGACAGCCTCAAACACACAGGAGAAACAGTAGCAGAGATTTAGAGATTAGTCTATTAGAGTCACTGGCGGTGACTTCCCTCTCCACCAAAATCAGTAACCTGGGACTGCAGAAGCCACTCCTACTCCCCTTGCTGTGCACAGGAGACACGAGGGTCATTTCTGAATGCGTGGACTTTCACAGCTGTGAGGATTTAGGCACCAGTGCTGCCACCCTGACTGAGCACCTTTTCAAGGCAGGACAGGCGAACCCAACAGTGACTGCTACTCATCCTGAACATGAGTTACTACTTCTTGCTCAGCATCTGTAGGCTACAGAGTCAGCAGGACATCTATTTTTATTTCTCTCTAGTAGAAATTGCAAAACTACTGTTTTCCTCACTGAAAAAATTGGAATCAACTCCAGACATTCACAGCGTGCTCTAAATAGTTACACTATTTGGATGGCAAACACACAAGACATACCCACCCTAGTAAACCCAATACTGCGTACACATCTACATGCTAAATGGACTTCAGAGATCTTGCAAAGAGTGCCTTGTAACTGCAACTGCACGTAATTTTACACACTCTTTGTCCTTTCTTAACGAAGCACAGAGTCTGAAGAAACAATACAGGTCATTATTAATATTTACTTTGGGTTCCTGATTAAAAGAGAGGCTTTCCTGAAACCCATGCCATATTGCAGCACTGCATGAGTCTGACCTGAGGACTTCTAATTCTTCCTTGGTCTTAATATAAAGAACCCACACACTTCTCAGGTTTGACTGAGCACAGATTAATTCTTCTGTAGATGCTGCAAGAAGCAGCAAGTAGTTGTCCTTCAAGGCAACTACTACCAAAAAGAGCCATTGGAAATGGAATGGAGGTCACATTCAGTGGGTAAGGATTTTTAGTACCCTTATTTTGATTTAAGTCCATCTAATATACTGATACTAAACCAACTTGATGAGCTAAATCATGAATAACCATTCATTTCAATAATTCAGAGAATATATATCTATGAATGAATCAAGTAATTGTCCAATAAATTAAATATCCAGAACGAACTTCAGGCACAAGTGAATGATACCATCTTTCATCTACTAACGCAGATATCAGCTTTATTTCTCTTTCTAATAAATGCAACTGAGAAAGAACACTCCTGTTGGACTTAAATTGAAGATTTAACAGGGGAAGTTTGACTCCATGTGTAGTAAAGCATCTCCATACAACAGTATACACATTAATACTTGAAATTGTACCCCAGACTAAAAGGTGGGTATCTGCAAAGATTGATCTGGGCGGACCAATCAAGAATTGTTCTTAAAGGATGTATAGCAATAGTTGAAAACTACTCATTTGCATAGAGAAAAAAAATGTAAATTTGTCAAAATGCTTGTGGAAAAGAAATGCTGCCCTCTTTAAAAAAAACCCAACCAACAATAAATACAGAATGAAGTGCTGAAGTCCTTCAAAACTAACTAGATAGCAACCAGGAAAATATTCTCGTCCTAAGCTTCCTCTTGAAAAATAAAACATTATCAGCTACTCTGCCACATACGTACTTTATCTCTCTTTTAAAAGGTTTTAGAACAGAGATCTAGATATTCTTAAAGGTACCTTTCTATGAAAGAACCTGTTGATACAAACTAAGAGTTCCTAATACTCAGGTAACATAAAACACTTCTTTAATCCAGATAAATGATATAAACATTATTAATTGACTGTGGATTTACGTGACAGGAAACTGTACCCTCATTTTTTTTTGTGTAAGAAAATTCCAACAACATCAGCAAGCCCAGACTTTTCTGTATGCTTTACAAAAATGCAGGCAAATATCTCCTATGACACCACAGATTGATCTTCACATTTTGTCTAGGGTATATACCTGACTTACAGAGAAAAGGCATCCAGAAGGAAAGCATTCTTTCAAGAGTAAGCGAAAGAAAACGAAAGCAGTAGAATAGGCCCATATACCATATCCTCTTTGCTACAGCCTTCACAGCAGACGTTTCTCAAATAAAATTAATTACATCACATTTCAATGCAAACAGGATTACACTATGTTAAATACTGATGTAAATAAATATGTGTGCATAAACAAATATACGAGCACAGACAGACAGACACACACGCACACACTATACCTACAAAGTTGTAATGGACGGGTGTCTACCCCGGATGCATAGTATATACTTTGATATCAAAAAGTTTATTGTTAATTACTTTTCTGTGCCTACTATTTCAGTCTGGGAGAAATATAATGCAGTCAATTTTCAGCTTTTAACTCAATTCTCTTAGTATGCAATTAACTAGTAGAAAAATTTAAACTGTCCTGACAGAAAACGTGTACCTCAAACAGCAATAAAAAGTAGTAAGTTCATCTCAGTTAAAATGAAAATTACTTCTCACAATACAGGCTAAAAAAGAGACAATATTTTATTTGAGCAAACAGAAATTAACCGTATGCAAGGAAAATATTTTAAAGAGAAGTAATTAGAAAACTTTTAGAAACAACTAATGATAAAGGAATAATATGAAGCAATAGAATAAAATAAAAAAAATGTGCCAGTGACTTTGAGACCATTTTCCACAGGCCATATCAATAGATAAGGCCTAAAAGCAGCTTTTCTCCATCAGGAAAACTCTTTGCAATTAAGAATTCTTCACCTGCACCTAACAAAAAACATTTACCTTTAAATGGAACACCTATCTATATAAATAGACGTGAGTGTGCTATTACAGAAATACTCTGTTCTCCTCTGCACTTGCAGATTTTTTAAGTTGACTGCATTAATGTCTGATTATTCCAAATCAATCAACTGGTCTGTTATTAAGGGATTTACTGGGTTGAAAGTCAGACTTACGTCATCCATAAAATCAATCAATGAGGATGAAGAGGAGGAAAAGGAATCCTATTTTAATGAAAACAGCAGTAAAAAAAAGAGAGAGAGAGAGAGAAAGAGATGGATGAAGAAAACTGTGCAATATAAATAAAATTGCAAAAATAAAGAACTGTAAATAATTAGTGGCAGTAACAGTTATCTCAGTAAGTTTTCATTAATTGCCTTTCATAGACAATTAATCAATAATCTATCTGTAAAAAACCCAGTGTTTTTCCAGCACTCACTCAATAAAATAATATTCCTATACTCCAAGAGGATTCTCATACTGAAAGTAACTTAAAATGATTAAAAAGAAAATTTAAAGACTGTGTTAACTGTGAGGACTTCAAGAGAGAACAATGAATTGATGAATACAAAATGAAAAGAAAGCACATCCTGGGATATTAGTAACATCAGTAATTATGCCCTTTCATAGCTAAATGCAATGACCTTGCACACACATCAGGGAAAAAATGGGCAAACTTTAGACCAATGTAAAGGTGGTGCCTTGTCCCCTCTGAATTCAGTTTGACCAATATTTCACCCCAGCTGCTCTTTGAAAAGAAAAATGATGCATTGCTTACTGTTGATTAAAAAAAGAAGATAATAAATGTACAGTACTGTTTCAATTTTTTTCTTCCAGGCTTTCTACCTAAACTGGTCTTTTGTATAAAAGTGACAAAGGTAAAAAACAGATTCATTTTTTAAGTAGATAAGATCTGTGGAGAGGAGATGAATAGCAGTTATCTGGATTTTACAGATTTCTGTAAAATGAACAGACGATGAAAACAATCTAATAAACAGTATCAAGGACTTCAGGGGATACAATCAAGGATTTTTTACATATTTTCTCTCACTTTTATCAAACCACTATCTGTATTACTCAGTATTTTTCTGAATACAAAGAAAAGCCATTTGAACAACTATGCTTTTCATGTTCACCACAAAATCAGGCAAATTTCTGCATTCAAGGTTTGAGAGAGAATTCACTAGGATTACTAGCATTCAAGAGAAGGCAGCCAGCACTGTAAATGACAAACAGCTCTCACATATTATTATATACAAGTATAAACGGGGAAATACAATTAAAATACAGCAGCAAACTCTCATCAAATATGCACAAAACCTGCACACAACAGTAGTTCCACTAACAGAGTTAAAACAGCTGTAACACTTACTTCAAATTGATCCAGAGCAGAGGTAGGCGCATTCAAAAATGCCAAGAAAGAATTCTGTGAGTCTTGGTGCTTTACACCTAGAAAACAGCAGCAGGTTTTTAAGCTACAGAAAAATAACCTTTATCATGGAGGACCTCTGCCTTGCTGAATCAGGGTTTGAGCGTCCACCTGAAACACCTACATGTTTTGAAACATGTTGCACATTTGGTCTGTTTTCCACAGCAAAAGATTTTCTTTAATAAACGAGTGCATGTTTAATTACCTTTTCCAAGCTAAGATGTTTGTATGGTATGAGTTCCACGTGAAAACACACCGTATGTACATGCCTGTTATGCAGAAGGCACTGGTTTCTAATGTGCTCATGCCCATATGCACCACACACAAATGCAGCAGGTGCCATCCCTGCTCTAGTCGCACGAGGGATATCCTACGATGACAGGACAGCTGGAGCCGACAGCGAGGTTCCACAAAAACATCCAGAAAACACTGGATGGGTTCCTCGACCCACGCTCTATGTCAGCCTGCCACCTCTCACTGCTGAATGCCCAGGAGTAATACAATCCTTCGTAAGGCTTCAAATGTCTCTGTCACACAGCATCATTGAAGTGTTCAGCCAGCAACAGGAGCAGGAATGCTGCACACCCTGGAGCTGCAGAGGCTGGCATATCCTGACTGTTACTTTAACTTGCTTCAACTCATACCTTTTCTCCTTCTTTTCTTTGGGGCGTAATTCAAGTTGCTGTGTGGGTGTTTATAGATCACAGATGTGTATAAACTCTATCTTCCTGAATGCTGTAAATGCATTATATACACATATATATAAATACTTATTATGACCAAAGCCTGCAGGACTGTGTGCATCTCAAAAGAATGATGCTATCAAAGGTTACCTCTTTCTTTCAAAAAATGTCAGTGTCTTGCTCTAAATATAATCTATAGTGACTGATGAGGTTATAAGAACCCTTCCCTCTTTAAAATATAAATACATCAAAATCCCAAAAAAATACTAAAATGAATTTTCAAATTACCTGCTACTGATAATAATTTTTAGCAATCTTTTTCCCCACCTGCTAAATTTCTGAAATATATTTATAAAGAGCAAAGGATTCAAGTGCTAACCCAAGTAATCCCTACTTAGAAAATAAATTTCCACACACTGTAAGTTACTCTACCACAGTACATTGTCTACATTTGAACCCTCTATATAATTAATGATTCAAACACGTATTTCTTCTTGTAAGAGAAAACCAAGTCTAAAGATGATAAGGACTTTGGATTAAGGTGTATTTCTATCAAAATATTTGAAAAATTGTAGTAGAATATTACTAATTTACTTCCACTTAAAAACATGACTAACTTTTCCTTGGACACTACCTTTTTTTGCCTGTTTAAGAAAATAGTAAATGTTTATCTCTGTTTTCACCGAAACAATGAGGTTTTAAATACTGGGAAAAATACAGGGTAAAGTACTAATTATAAATTCATAACAGATTATTTAACGCAAAGGAAGATTTCAGAACTCAAGTAACCATGCATAATATTTAAGACAGTTCAAGAACACATAAATGAAATCTAAGCATGACAAAGTGTTTTTGTCTCCAGGGAGATGTTAGCAAGAGCTTCTCTCCAAGTACCTGGAAGAAGCATAATCCTGATATCCATGCTAAACATCAATATGAACAAGTATCAATTTCCTAAATCTTGTTTATTTGCTAATTGGCACCAGTAATTTTTTAATATTCTCTATAGGTTTGAATTATTTTTACAAGTCAGTCAGCACTTTGAGGCCTATATATAGGAGATGACTGTTAACTACAATACATTATAGACTGACATGCTGTTAGGTTGCAAATTCTGAAGAATATTTGACATCCCTATGTAGCAATTGTTGCCAGGGTATTGAAATTCTGGAGTTCAAACAGTTCCCTACAGAAAATTAGGTAATTCCATTTGTACAGAAAATTAGGTAATTCCATTTGGCCTGAAAAATACTTCTTCCCATGTGACTCATAAGATACAAATATTAGAGCTACCACAGAAACTGCAACAAATAAGCCAAATCATTAATCATCCCTTAATGAAATTTTTTTCACTGTAGAATTACCAAAAAAGTGTCTTCTCCCGGCAACAATGCGAAATACTGTTAGTCAGACGCACCACTAACCCCAGAACACACTCTTAATACCACAGCAAAGCAATCATGACCACACTGCTCACTGTGTGCTTACAAAGCCTATCAACAGTGTCATCCCAGAAACAAATAAATGCTCTAAATTCCTCTGCAGTTGTTTACTCTCTGTGCAGACAGACCCCAAACATTCACAGATAATCAGTACTGAAGTCTAAACACCTTCACTCATCATAAAGGACAAAAAATTAGAAATACATCTATACTCCTAACAGTTGTCTGGCTGTAAATCAACATACCCATGCCAAATGAAAACAACATAGTTCCAATCCAAATAATACCTTACTGGTTCAAGTGTATCACCAAAACTGAGGCGTATTACAAATACTGAAAGTGCAAATGCAACTGCTGCTGTGGGTACATCTTAACACACAACTGTTGTGCTCACATTTCAAATGTCAAGGTCTGTTGGTATCATACTTTAGTTGCAAGGTGAACTTAATCGATAAGATGTACCCAACCAATGTGAAACATGCTATTTACTTGGATATCAGCTGCCATACCCTTTTCTGATCTAAGCTCTTCCGTCTCCTTTTTCAGCCTTTCAATATCTGCCAACAGCTCCATGTTCTTCTTCTCAGATTCTTGCAATTTACTTCAAAAGAATACAAACAAAAAACTTATGTAAGTATTGAGAAACCACTTTTTTTTGGCCAACTTTGCATGTTATTTAAAAATTAATTCCCAGCAAGGTTCATGATGTCTTCAAATGCCAGAATAAATTCAGAAATCTACTGGGATCTGTTTAGTATGGTATCTTATAAAAAAAAAAAAACAACCCAGGAAAAAAGCAATTAATTGTTCCCATTTACCCATTAAATAGGGTCGTGTTTCTAATTTCTAAGTAACTTTGTGAGTCTGTATTCTGTAAACGAGAAAAAAAGACCACATGCACATTTATGCTTAAAATCTTGGGGGTTTTAAATTTGTTTGTTAATTTACTGTCCGTGATACTAATAGATTATATTGAACTATATTTTTTTCTCAGTTACATTAGAGTTATCCAATTCACACCTGATAGGTAACACTACCATGTGTTTTGAGCTCTTTTCTCATTCTTGCCTATCAAAGCCAACACTGGTTCTCCTGTTCTTAGAAGCTCTCTGATGTTGCCTATCATCATGTTACCTGGCCTGAAAAACAAGCAAGGTAAGTGGACTAGGTGTTCCCACTTTACAGGTAGCATACCTGAACCTCAGCTCTGTCCAGCTGCTTCCCTAAAGCTGAAAAACACAGCAGTGCTCTGAGCTAGACTGAAGCTGGACACCTAGAAATGGAACGACTTCCTACCAATCCCTGCTTCAGAATAAATTTTGTTGGGGGGTGGGGGTAACAGGGTGGAAAAGAAAAAGAGGTCTGAGGAAGGAATAAGAGAATTCATAATATCCTATAGCCATTATTACTTACTACTGTGCAAATCACTATGCAATAATTGCTTTCAGTCAGCTAACTCAATGGAAAGGAAAAGAGTATGTTCTAAGACACAAAACCGAAGTCTGCTTGAATTTGAACTTGTTATCACTATGAGGAGAGATTTTACATTACTAAAGAGAAAGTGCCCCTTTGGAAGTCTTCAGGATTTCAGTTTTCCCCAGTTAGTTTTCAGCTATTCACACAATGATGAGAGATATGGTCTTTTTTCACATTTGGATATTTGAAACCAGCATTATCATTCATTATCAAATTGTGACAGACAAGATAGTTAAAATAATGATTTGATGACATTTCCTGAGAGGTATCAAAGTAAACTGGCATCAGAGCAGTTCAGTCTTACCACTCTGTAGAGATACAGGAAGCTTTGACTTTGTTCAACTCATCTTGAATAGCCTGTTTGGCTCGGATTTCGGCATCAAGAGCAGACTGGAGCTCCAGCCTTGCCGACATGTCCAGTTTTGCAAAGCGGCGCATCTTCCAGGGCATGTCCTAGGAAAGAATAAAAAAAAGGGAGAAGAAAGAGTAAAAGTAAAGAAAGTTGAAAATGAAGAATGTAGCTAACTTCAACAACTTCATTTCTCAGTCTATTACGTACTTAACGTAAGAGTTCATTAATTCCAAAATAATCTAAAATTAAAAATTAAGACTAATGTTAGTAGCAGTATCACTTTTGAACTCTAGTAATAAATAGGCAAGATGAGTGCTATATGCTGATCTCAAAAGCAAAGAGATTTTATGAATTCTAGTTTTGACGTGCCTCAATTCAAATGACAGCTACAAAGGACATTCACATTTCAAAAGTGAAAGTCTTGAAGGTTTTCATGAGCCAAAATATGATTTCCTTCAATAAATTCATATACGGTTATAAAGTAGCTACTTGAACAATAGACAAAAATCACATTAAAATATATTGGTATTTAATTAATTGAAAAAGAATAAATTTGCTATTCAGTTATTCAGAAGGGAAGCTCTAGGAAAGTTTAACTTTTGATTAACACAGACTCTACAGACAGATTATTACTGCAGCTGAAAGTATCAAATTAGTGGTTTTTTTCCAAATAAAAACCCCTCTGACATATAGAAGTAAAGCCTTACTGTAGCTCTTGCTCCCAAACTGGAGTTCCTCAGGGCTTCCAGCTCTTCTGTCATTTTAGAGGCCAAGGCCTGCAGATAACCTCGAGCATCTTTTTCATCGCTTACCCTAAACAATTACATAAGAAGAATAAGGTGTTTTAACCAAAGAATCTTCAGAAAAAACAGAACTCTCTTTACCAAAATAACCAGAAAAAGAATATAAAAGAAAAATCACAAAACATAAGGAAATGAACAAACAACAAAAAAACCCAAACAGAAAACCACACAGAACGAATTCTCTGCTGCTTTGTGGAGTTCCATTAAACAATATGCATTGATAAGGAATGAAGACTCAAGCACCACATTTCTGAATATGTAATATATGCCTCAGTATAAACATCATCTACCTGAAATTGAATCAGTGGGAAAGCAACCTTTCACAATTCAGCCTATTTTTAGGGAGCAAATTAAGACAAACTTCACATCCCGGAATTAACAATTTAACTGTCCATATAATATCAAAATTAGTGGTTGGCTTTACCGTACCAATTGACTAGGAGTACTAGTAGTTAAATCAAACAGTGATGTTACTTCAAGAAATGCTAATGAAATAGGGAGAGTCTACTTCTAATGTTATTAAAGAGCATAAGCCAGAAGAGGCTCTCTCATCTATCTTTTTATCAAGACATGTTTTCTGGGTGTAAAGACAACAAGGAGGAGACATGTCTGTTTTTCAGATTCTTTGATCATCAGTTACAAAGAAAGAACAACAACTTTCTGTGATTAATCACAACAGAAAGTTCTTTCTTCAATTTGCCTCAGGTGTTAACACAGAAAAGAAAGCTGGTAAAAAATTAATTCACTGAAACTAAGTAGCTGATGAAAAACCTAACACAAACAAACAGAAAAAACCCCAACATCACCCCTCCTACTCTATTTCCTTACATGCCTGGCTCTGAACATGTTCGTTTTGCCCACAAGAGTAAACTCATTTCTCCAACACCAGGACATATGCAAGTCCCTGAGCTAGTCTCAGAGACCAGCAGTCTAATACCACAGCTTGATCAGAGTTAAGTCTACCAGTACCAAACACTGAAATGTTTAGCATGTGCTCTAATGAATGAACCTTAAATAATTTAAAATAAAACACAGGAAAGTGGGAAGGTAGTTTTTCTATTTCATGAAATTAACTTATCCTTGCTTCCTGATCTTTCCTTAGTAACTATAATCCTGAGTATGTTGGACTGCAGATGATAGTTCTCCAGACGGTGAATTTTGGCTCAGAGTGACCTTTCTGCAGAAAGCGCTTCCCCCTCCATGCCTACAGAGCAACGTAAGTTCTGGTTTATACTGTGGGGTTCACACACACAGTGAATATGGTAATGGTGCTACTTGTAAGTTTACCATTAATTATAAAAATATACAATTTCAGCAGAGATTTACAGATAGTCACCAAGAGGCAAGAGAGAGTACATACTCTGAACTGCCACAGGCAAGGGAGGAACAGCAGGGCATTCCCAGAGTGGCTGTAGGCAAGAAAGGTGTGAAAGCCATGGGCTAAACATCTGCAGGTTTGGTGACTTTTGAGTGGGCAGTTTAAGATTTATATAAGGAAGACAGACTGCTTTAATACAGAGGAGACAAAGGCAAAATTAGCAACCATTTCCCACGAATCTCACACTCAACAGGAAAAAGTACGCACTCCTTCATGTCTTAGGCTTTCTCTTCTTTGTCTCCTAGTTCAAGACATGGGGAGGAGTCTAGGAAAACCCCACGTGTCCTGACTATTAAAGTCAGTGAGAGTTTTGATATTAATGGATCCCTATTTTTCCCAAAGTATATCAGAACTCAATGGAAGCAGCATACCAACTTCTTTTCTCGTAACATTCTGGATGACACATTTTGACAACCAGATGCAGATAATCGTGGCCTACACAAACCACTTAGGCTATAAGAGTGGGCAAAAGATATGAGAAGTAGCTTAAGATGCTTTTTGGGCACATAATTAAATACACTGTGAAAAAAGTGTAAGCAGGAATAAAAAGAATGTGAGGCTCTCAAGGTGAGAAAGTAAGTTTTCCTGAGGTACTTTTAATGACACATAAAATCTTTGCAGAAAAAAGGGACAATGCCACAATGAAAAATAAAATTAAATTGGTGCCTTACTTTTTAACTTATCTAAATGAAGCTGAAAAACTTTAGGTGTCCAATTTCTTTCTCAATTTTTATCATGCCATATAGACCCCTACGTATGGAAGGTGAGAAAACACCAGTTATTTGGTTTACGATGCACAGAACCTTCAGGCTCTAAATGCCGAAAAGTTGCATACGCAAAAACCTCAGAGAGATGTTCCACAGTCATGTAGAAATCTAGAAACTCAATTTTCACAAATATCTGTACTGCGTTCAAAGGAACTCCTCAGACTATGAAAAGACAGTAAATAAAAGAATTTGGAAATTTGGAACTGAGGTAGTTTTGTTGTCCACTAGATGGCAAAATTCTCTCAGTAATGACACACATTGATGGAACATGAAGCGGACCCAAGAGTTTGGTGCTGCTTGTTGGTGTTGTTACTGCTTTGTTACTGCTTTGTTGGTGTTGTTTCATTTAGTTGGCTTTAAAAAAAAAATAAAAAAAAATAAAAAAGAGCAAGGACGGTAAAGTTACTCTTACTAATGTTTCTCCCTTGTCCTGATTCTGACAAGAGCCCTGACAAGCACAGCAAGAGACCTAAGGCAGAAAAGTTCTTCAGGTTCCACCCAGTCACTTCTTTCTTTACTGAAAATTGAGATTAACTGTTCTGTTTGCATATCTCACATACATTTATTCATATATATTCAAGCTTAGTTCATTAATTATAAAGAACCTAGAACAGCAATATAGTACAAATTCCTGCAAAATTAAATCTAACCTTTTGGTTGGAGCTAACATCATGACAATCTCCAAATAACCATTGGCTGTTATCTAGTATGTCATTTGTCAGGATGCTCAGAACGTCAGACTCCCTGGGTCTCCAGCTGGGATACTTTGCAATACAAAATGGACCCACAGGAATAGAGACTTTTGCTCAACAGGAGTGGTCTTAAAGACCTGGGGTTTTACACCAAGCTCCATCATACCTGGTTTAAAAACCCCAAGGAAATCTAAGAGCCATGACTCCCAATTCTCCTGTAGTTTCTCAATGCCTTTACATTTCTGTTGTTGTATCAGTATGCTCAAAGCAGACTTAATGTTTTCCTTCATCCCTGCTCTCTCCAACAAAACTTGTTTGCCTTTTTTTTAAACTACTTCTCTAAAAATTTTCAACACCTCACTCTGCTCTCAAACCCTGAAATTTGGCCCCACCCTCCAGATTTTCTATTTTAGAGATAATTCTGATTATTCTTACCTCAAACAGAATGTGTCTCAGAATTTTTGCTTTTTGAGTTTCTTACAGTTGAATTTGCCCATAAATTTTGCTAAATCTTTGTCACAATTTGTGTGTGCTTTCTTCTGAGAGCAACCAGATTTTTTATGTTTGATTTAGTTCAGAAATGTCGGGGGAGGGGGAAAGGGGAGAGTTCGCATTTTTTTAGTTTTGCTTGTGGTTTTGCCTTGTTTTTTTTTTTCAATGAAATCAAGAATTTAGATAAAATCAACCATAATATAAAAAATAACTGGCTGACAAGGAAAATATTAACTGAATCATCCGGTAAACAACAGCCACAGCTGGCCGGCTGAATCTAAGCCTAACATCCCTTCTCTAGGTAAAACAGGTAGGATTTAGCTCATCCACATAAGCATACTCAGCAATACAGAATTATCCATTTGAAATAGTTGTCTGGGCTTCCTTTTCAATCAGCTGTGAGAAAAACAGACTTCTACAGTACTAGCCACGGGATTTATTTCAGTTGTCTACATTAGGACTTCTGCAACTAGGTTATATGAACCTCTCCCAGAGAGACTAATAAGTTAAGATTCTTGCCAAGTACTCTGGGAATCACTACCAAGATTTTCATCAACCTCCTTTCTGCACAGCACAGAAATGTGGTACTGTGGCTATTTAAAAGATTCCTTTTTAAAGTGACTGCATTAACCTCCAATCTCTTTCCTCTTTCCCATAGGAAAACTTATAGCCGACTATAAAAGCCTCAAAATTTATTACTCATCAAGGAATGATGAGTGATTTGGCTAATATAAACTTATCAATATAATAGCTCCATTAAGGCTGAATGATGTGTGGTGTCCACAATAGAATTTGCAATGAAAGTTTGATTCAAGTGTTTGTATTAAAACTTTGCCCATATTTATGGTATCTTGGGATAAGAATAGCAAAATTAAAAGGCTTTTGTACATTATCTCTAAAACAGATAAAACAGAGCAGACTCAGAAAGCAGGGAAAGGCTAAAGAGAACGTGATAGGCCATTAAAATTACTCACAAGTTATAAAATCTAAAAGAAACAGAAATTTAGAAAGGCCCAAGGGGTCATGAAGAAAGTGACAATCTTCACCACCCAATCTTAAACAACCATGGATTTGAATAGCAGGGCAGACTTCCTGAGAGAGGTATCTATTAGATGCCAAAGCACTTAAAGGAAGTGAGGAACTCCTTGGGCTTGTGTTACTCAAAGCAGGGCTAGAAGAATCCCTTGAACTACCACACGCAGCTCAGCAAGCTGTTTACAAACCCAATAATCAATTCCATCTACTACCTCCCATCCTTCCTGAATCATGGAACAGAAAGAAGCTGGCAGTTTTTAAGAGGTGGCAAGTATGCACCCAAAATACATATTTTAGTGTAATATTTAAGAATATAATAATTATATATAAAATTTATAATATATTAAAATATAATGAGTGAAAAAATCTGTTAGCTTTGAAGAGGTAGCCTTCAAGCTCTACCCTACTTTGGCTAGCTCCATTCTGTTGTCATACAGGAGATGTACAGAGGCACGATTTAAACTGCATGTTCTTCTGAAGAAAACATAAGCTTATGACTCATTAAATAAGACTAGTTTTCTTCAAAATTAGGTGGTTTTTTTCTTTTAAAGCATTTATCATGATAATAGATGCTTAAATACTTCATATAGCACCCCATGTTCCCTAGAGAAGGACCTAGTTTTGATATGCAGTGCTGAATTCTAAGGACAGCAGATGAACATGACCAGATTTTCTGGGTAACACATGGAAAAATCTAAACATAACAAGGAAAAAATGTGACCTAAGATAAGGCCTCACATAGTTGAAAAAAATTTAACATAAGCAGAGAAAAGTATGGAGTGAGAATTGAGATGTGTATAGTGATGACAAACTGGAACCAAGCAAGATTTTTTTTGTCTCCTTAATGTCTGCCAACAGTACTTTTATTTTTTTTTTCTTTTCAGATAATTCTTTAGTTTTTAGTTCCATACTTTTTAAAAGACACTATTACCGTAAGGGATCAGCAAAATGGTATCTGTCATTCAGAAAGTTAGCCTTGCATGTTCCTGGATCTTTTTTCATTAAGTATCTTCAGAGATAACAAAAAACTCAAGCCCAAACCATTTTACCACGCCACAGTGACATCTCTAACATGAAAAATGCTTTATCATATACCTGAACCACATCAGTAGTGTATCTTAAAATATTAAACACTCTCACAAAATGCAGAAGGTACATTCTTAATGGCTGTTGGTACATTTTTACATAGTGTTAAGTAAAAGAATCCACAACTAATTCCAATTTGTTGTTTCCATAACTGCCAAGTTTTATGACTGCTTTCATATGTAAATTTGAAAAATTGGGTTTGATTACCTTGGTGCATTACAACAGATAAGCACTACCTTAAAACAATAATGAATGAGAAATAATAGACTTGTCTGACTTATCTTGATTTTTTTCCCTGAATATACATTTTTGATTGGCCAGAAATAAACTGTTCATTTAAACAACTTTTAAATACTTTTCTTAAATTTCTGTGACACAAGTTGTCTACCACACTCACAGTTACGAGAGACAAGATATAAAAGGAACATACACAAAGTGGACCCTTTAAATTTTTTAACTTCTGCTACAAATACAAGGCCTTGAGATACTAGGACTTCGTAACACGGATCAGCATTACATACTTTTATGTAAAAATCACTGTTTAAATGAAACTCAGAGGATGGCCCTTCTTTCTTGTTATGTATTCACATGGCAATATTCAAAAGCCAAACTCCTCTGTATGTGGACAACTAAATTATACTGACATTACAACAATACCAAACTAGGTTTCATTGAAACAATGCTTCCCATTTTTGCCTGGACACAACAAATTAGATTTTTTCACTAACATGAGATGGGATGAAGGGGGGGGGAGGAAATAATCAAGTAGTAAGAGAAGAAAGATTAGTACATGATGATCTATATATAATGATGTCTCCCCACAAGTGAATGATCTGTAAATAAAAAAGTCTGAATGTAAACTGGTTTTATAGATGTGAAACACTGCAATGGACCATTGAAAGCAAGTGGAGATAAGCAGGCATGAATGGGAAAAATGAAGATAGATAAAAAAACCTAGAATACACAATCTTTTTCCTTTAATAGTTACAATTTTTTTTTTTCTCTTAGAAATGTAACATCATTATTTAGCAAAAATACTATTAGAAACATCACTTGACTGGCTTTGCGGTAGTCTCAAATGCCCTCCTTTGTAAAAAAATCACATAAAAGTTGCACTTTATTTGTTTCATTCTGCCACATGCCAAGCATATGAAGGAAATTAATGCCGAGACACAAACACTCTCAAGCCACTGCTTTTCTCAGGCTTGTTCCCCCTTGGAGGTGTGAGCTCAGCACGTGGTTCCTTTCAGCATTCTTCCATAGCCACAAGCCACACCCAATGACCACGATTCTTCTGCACTTTAAAAAGCTCTATTTGGTGAGACACTTTCGCTCTTAAAGAGGAACACAATTTTCTGGATTTGTCCATTATTAAAATCTCAAACAAAACCCCAGACCGGTGTGAGGTTTCATCTAAGCACTTCCAAGTGCCGTGTGCAGAGACAAAAACTCAGTAACAGCCCGACCACATATTGAGGGGATTCTGTAATGACTTGAGAACAGAGTACTCACCATTGGATAATCTCAGTAATTTGGGCCTCCCAGTGGGCCACAGACTCCTTCTTATCAGCCAGGTCTCTCATCTCTTCTTCCAGCTGCCGATTATTCATACTCAGCCTCTCAAACATGGCAGTGAGCTGAATGAGAATTTAAACAACTTACTAAAAGTGTACACTGCTGTGACTCCACCTCTGTGCAGACTCAAAGCTCCATCTTTCCCTCTCACACATCGTGCATCTGTTTTAAAAACTGGTACTGCCCATCACAATAAACACCATGTAACAATAAAAGCCAGAATCTCTTCCCACCTATGGCCTTAGCTCTATTGAAAGGCCATTTTTAAGGACTAGAACTGCATTTTTACTCTACCAAATTAATCAGTTTTCTGAGCCTCCACATACCTCTACAACTCTTAGAAGGTATCTGCTTTGCACCATATAGGTGTGGAATGTTCTGTACAGAAAAAGTTACATTAAAAGAGCAAAGCAAAGGCATAAAAATTGTCATAGCTCACATAAGACTGCTGAACCTCTCCCTTGTTTAGTAACCATGGCGAAAGACAGGCTTAACAGATACAAGCATGAGACAGTCCTGAGATTCTCCAGGTGTTTCACATTCCCCTATTTTTCATTTTACTTACTTGCAGACAAGGAAACTGAAATTAAATGCACATATTCAAGTGCAAAATGTTATACCTAGCAATTAACCTCTCGCATTCACACAGCTGCCATTCACACATGCACATTCTGCAAGACAAAAGCCACAGCTAACCTGAGCTGGCAATGGGAACTAAACCTTCATTATGTTAAATTATTATTCAGAAAGTCAAACTGGAATCAGAGACCAGACAGATTTTGTAGGCAGGCCTTCTTAAGAGAATGAATCTCAGGTGAAAGGCTTCTTTTAGTACTGAAATATATTAACAAATCAAAATGATAAAAAAATTGCCAGTTTAAAACCTATTTTGCTTTTTACTTCAAGTATGAATAACTCCACACCCTATTTATCATTTAAATGGGCTTATAATTTAAATATGCCTACTTATTAAATGTCATTGGACAGGAAAAATACAAAGCTAATGGGGGGGAGAAAGAGAGCACAAAACCAATCAAAGTGATGAGGCTCTACTGTTCTTGGACTAAGCCTACATACAGACATATATATTATGAGTCATAATGGCATGAAAATACACTTAAAATTTGAGCACTAACATGCAAACATGCTTACTTTGAAGAACACTGTACTTTCATCATATTTTTAGAAAATGTAATGCATTACAAAAATAATAGACAAGTTTAGCAAGACTTGGATAATCCACAATGAACTTGAATAACCTGTCAAAATGAACAATAAAGAGACAATCCAAATGCACAAATCGTACTTATTACTTGCTCAACACACTTCAACTAATATGCCTTATCATTTGTATTTTTTTAATATCTCAAAGTAACACTTAATCTAAAAGGGTAGGAGGGGCCCTGGTATTTCACAACTGACATGCAAATATACCCTAAGTAATCACATCATTAACTATGTATTTTTATATTTGGATCATACAATGACATAACCCTTTTTTGTTGGCTTACAGTGTTGTCTAGAATTAATCTTACCAAACTGTAAGACCCTTTAATTAAATTCCCACACATACTAATATATGCATATATGTACACACACCTTCTCAAGTTCGGATGCATGTAGATACTCTTTTCAAATCCAATATTAATCACCAATTTTTGTATAAATCATCAATTTCTGCTACCTGTTAAGAGTTAATAATAACCAATACAGCTCCATACTGTCCAATTTGTACACAGCATACAACAGCTGTAAATTCAGGACTCAACTACTCAGCACTTACCTTATCAAGTTCATTCGTAAGTTTTTTGTTTTCCTCTGTCAGCAGAAGCTTTTCTCGTTCATATTTTTGTTTGAACTCTGTTTCGAACTCCTCTCTCTCACTTTGGCTAAGAAATAAAGTAAAGTAGAATTAGAAAGTTTTCTATTTTAAAACTCACCCCATTATTCACTTAAACACAAAGAGATCAATGCACACACGTTGAAGCAAAGTACTACATTGATAATAGCACAACCTATTAAAACTAAGCAATTTAATTCACTACCATCTCAGGACTGTAAGACAGTCTGTTGAATTTTAGTGCTAGACAGTATAGAATTAACAGAGCTTCATCAAGCTACTGTTTATCAATCCACTTACAGAAATTTTATTCTTCAGATGAATCCTTCACACACTGAGCAGCTGTAATTCTGCAGACCAAAGTGTGTGTCGATAGTCTAAAATGCTCACTCTAAATTCTCTGCTCACAGAAACATTATTTTAACTTACACATTTCTATAATTCCAAGTTTCACAGAACGACCAGCAAAAATGACCACACATGAAACCAGAACATACAGAAGCTACATTAGAGGACCTGGAACTGTGTCTCTGATGAGAAAAGCTTATATATGGGCTAGTCTTTGGACAATTTAGAACAGCCAGAAGACACATGTGAACTGCTAATTCAGGTACCATGTATTAACTTTGAGCAAAAAGGGGATGGGTAGCCTACACTCTTAGTATCACTATATTCTACAGCAAGTTTGGAACATTCTTTCTGAGAAAGTTTCACAGCAGCTGTTTCCCCCAAGCTTTCCCTTCTCCCACAGATGTCACTCAGTAGAGAACCTCTGGTTGAATCTGCTTAATATCAAGTTTAATCTAGCACAATGAATATGAGAACTGGAAAATAAATGAAGCTGCCGGTCCTCTGTTTGCCCAAAAATGTTGTAAATTCCTTCAAGTGGTGTAACTCCCACCTCGTATCTATCGATTTCAGACTCAGTACATTTGCATCTTGCACTCACCTTTTTATCAATTATTCAGGTCACTGGCACAAAGTTCACCAGTAGGTTGATGGAACTCTATTATAAATGCCACAGATACAGTAAATACCCATTAAGCAAATATCACTGTCCAGCCTTAAAGAAGCTTGAAAAAGTGAGCAGTATAAAAGGTTAACTGTAAAAATAAAATCTAGGGGAAACCTTGTCTTGAGCACTGCAACTTTTTTTCTGGATACAGATCAGAATTTTACACTGTGCAACACAGAAATCACATCCTTGCCTGTTCTTCTGAGATGTAGAACTACTACAATTCTGTCAGATTGAGAGAATACCATTAGAGGATGAGAAATATCAGTGGCTACAGCAAACCCAGTTAAGAGCAATGCTGGTTTGAATTTCCTATTCCTAATTTGAAATTCATTTAGTGCTTGAATCACTCTTTGAAATCTAGTACATCATGTTAGACCCATAGTGAAATTCTATGTTGCTAGGCATCCTTTGAAACATAATACTTCATCCTAATAAAGTAACATACTATAGTTACTGTTTAAATGCCAAGTTTGAAATTCACCACCACTCCTTTTCTGTATCAACAGATTCCATGCATATGATGAGCAGTCTAGGGAAAAGACAGGAAGAGATTAAAGCATCGGTTGTCAGGGGAATTAATAACAGGTCCTGCTTCTGTTTTCAAGGCTTAGATTCAAAGCTAATTTCTCAGGCAGAAGACCAAACTAATTTTTAATTAATTTCTTTTATTTGGCTTTCATGGTTTTGTTTAGGATTTTTAATTCTGTATTTGTCTTAAATTTATTCCTTTAAGGCTCTAAGGCTGCAGGCAGCCATAAATGGTGGTGGATTAAGGAAGCTTCGGGTTGGTGAAAGAGCCCAACATATTTGTAGTTTTCTGTATTTTACTCATTGGACTTATTTCAACTGGTGATTGTCGCTACCCCAGTAAGTCAGACTGCTGTAGTATAATACAGAAATGAAGATAAATTTGAAACAGAGGAGAATGTGGGTATAATCTATCTCACCCAAATATCAACTCAGCAAACTACAGAACTGTGACAGACTCCACAGATGTACCTTGGAGAGCCAGTAAGATCAAAATAATGCATTTGCTTTGAAGCCTGGCATCCTCCTCTCCCATCAAGCTTTTACTCTCATCTAACATTTAGCTATGTATCTGCCCTTCAAGTTAAGAAATCATACATGATCCAGATTTCTTTTTATCAGTAAAACTGCAGCAAACCACATGCAAGCCATGTGAAATACAGCTTTATTGTATCACTGTCACTCCGGCTCTTTATTGCATCTGTACAAAGTGGTGAAATATTTTATCTTACTGCTTTGAAACCATGAAAAAGTAGCCCTGAAACAAATACCAGCCCCCAGGCTTCTTTATATCACAATTTAAAAACAGCAAATGCTGTTTTATAAAGCTCTCTGCTTTATAAATCCATCATGAAATGATGGGCTTAAAAGAAACTTCTACAAACATGATTTATTTTACACAGTTTCTTGCACCTTCTTCTGAAATATTTCATAATGACAATTCTAAGAAATGGAATCTTGTGCTGCACAGATCACTGGCCTGATACTGTGTGCCTATGCTTCCAACTTTAATAGCATGCAGCCTATGAGACCTTAGCAAAGGGCAATCACTTTGTACAGAAAGGTAGTTTCTCTCCCTTGAAGACTTATGCTGTTGAAATAGCAGGAGTTAGAGAGCTTAAATTTGAAGGAAACAAAGAAAAAATACCTAAAAAAAAAAAATCAAAACAGAAACCACAAACCTGCAAGTCACACAAAAATGTACATATGTATTTTGTCAAAGCTCTTACTGATCCTTGCTTGGAGTAACCTTGTAATTCACTCTTATATATAGTCCTTACAAAGTAATACAACCACATCCTCTTACCAAAATCTTTTTTAATATGCAGAGAAGATTATTTTTAGACTACTAAAATATTTTTGCCAAACTGTATAAGCACACTTCAACTCCACACCCACTCCAAGCCTATTGTTGAAATAATTCCACTTATCTCAGCATAAATCCTCCAGGTGCTTCCTTTTCAACGCTTACACTGAACACCTCTGTACTGGAAGACTCACAAAAAGCTTTTCATGCCTGACTACAATGGCTAAAAACAACAGGTGTAAGCAGAAACAGAAAATCCTTATTCTTTTATGGAAAGCTACCAAATATCAAGAATTAAGTAGCAACTGCAATTCTTGTATTCCTAATATTTAAGATTCCCTTCTAAATTGCAGAAGTCAATCTATAGCATAACTTGAACAGTGGACTTCTGCAGTTAGGAAGAAGTTAGGTATTAGAAGTTAGGTATTAGAAGTTAGTAATACTTGCATGAGATTCTGCATATTTGTTGAACAAAACACAGATAAAATCAGGCCTTCATCAATCACTCATCATGTGCTTGGACACCTGACTTAATATGATGCTGAAGCCCTTCTCATGAAGAGCCAAGTGTTGGATACCTGTTATGTGACACATTTCTGTTCATGCTTTCAAATGTTCTCTTACACTAGCATTTGAAACATATACAAAAACACATGGTTATGTCAGCATCCACTTTAGATTCGCACCCAGTTCTCTATTTATAGAGAGAAACCAGATTGAAAAAAGATTTATGAACTAGCTAGCATGAAGCACATCAACATTTGTTATTACACCAGATGGACATCTAGTTAGAATGTCTGCAGCTGTACAACATTAGAATTAGGAAAGAAGCAGTGTTTGATCTGGTCAGTGCTCAAAGGTATGATCTTTACCAACAGTTCAGCCCTCAGAAAGAAGTATTACTGATTTTTTTATTTAATAATCCTCCTTCTGAGGAATAACACTGATGCAGTTTAAAGTGTGTCATACTATCGCCTTTTTATTTTACAAGACAGAATAGCCTTTTGTGAATTTGCAACTCATTGGTCAGCAAGACCATTAAGTTGTGTTACAATGAAAACATGCTGCTGATGCAAGTTTTACCTCTCAACCTAGAACAAAGCAGCAAACTATGTCCAGCCTACGAATAGCTGCATGCTAGGAAGAAGCAGTTCATCCACCTCATTCTAGGCTGTATCTATGTCCCCTGCTGAACACAATTTACCAGAGAAGCAGTGTTTCTACTTCTATTTGCATTAACTTTTTTAAAAAAAAATCAGCATTTCATTTGCTACCTATATTGAAGGACTCGCTACCGTTTGGCTCAGCTTGCAGCAGAACTTCTCCATGGTTTCTCTAACATGCCATCTTGCTGCAGCAGCAGAAACATACATCTATGTTACCCTCTATAAGGCATTCTGAATTTTTTAGGAATGAACAAGAACACATTCAACTTATGACTATTTCCACTACTACATTCCTCAACAGAAAAATTTCTTTTTATTGATGAATGCCTCAAGGAACATTCTCAAGGCCAGTTATAAGCCCCACCATGTGGGAGAGAAAAAAGCAGGTCTGACAAATTACCATGTCAGAAGAGATAAAGCGGCTTACGCCTACAGTAGTCTGCTGACTGATGTTAACACTGGATGGAACCCAGCATGGATTAGCCTCAGTTCCCATTAAGTGACTGTTCCTGTGCTGGCAGAAATGTAAACAATAGTTGATCTCTAACATGTTAGTTTTGCATCAAAAGATGAAAACACCAAATAAAAAAATGTCAAAAAAAACTAAATGAAAGTGCAACATAAGCTTCAGGGGTCAACTTACCCAGAGCTGCAAGTCTGTAACTAAAGTTACATACCTGGGAATAGTCAGCCAGTAAAACAGCTCTGGTGCAAAATTAACTGTTTCAGTACAGGGATGTGGATTGTTTCCTCTGTTTTATCTTCAAAGGTGATTGTTTTCAAACCCTGGCATAAGCTCAGCCAAAATGACTATGCCTGCACTACAGTTAAGGAAGTGGTAGTGTGTTTGGAAAAACACTAACGAGACTTCAAAAGATTAAAAATAGGTAAATTCCATACAATACTCACTTTTCTCTTCTGGTTTTCTCTAACTTGTCTTTCAAAACCATGATCTCCTTCTTGAGGGCAAGCTGCTGGCTCTCTGCATCCCGCAGTTCTTTCTTCAGACTTTTTATTTCATTAGCATGCAACATTTCACGTTTAGATAGTTCCTCTTCGTAGAAAACACTTTTCTTTTCCAGGTCTGCCTTTAATTTAGTGATCTCTTGCTGGTGTTCCATACTGCTTACCCCAGGTGAGCGACCAACCTGTTTTTGCTAAAATAAACAGCCCCAAATTAACACTCAAGAATGCTGAAAATTATGCTTAATAACAACTCAATATTCATAAGTCTATGTTTAGAAAATATCCCATTAGAGACTTGAGTTAAACACATCTATCTCAATTTTTTTCAAGATTTGTTAGAACATAAATTTGAACAGTACTCTATTGTTTTGTTATTTAAATGCAGCAATAGCTTTCAAGCCATTGAAAATTTGATTATCACTTTTAACATCTCTGGCCACATTCTGACTCCCCTTACATGCAGTCAGAAAGTGACCACAGAATACGAAGACACTTAATGGTTCCACTCACACAGCTGACAGCAGCAAGTTCTAGGGACATTTCAGGAATGCAGAATAAAGACTATGATATACAGTTAATATATTTTGAAGGACAAATAATTTGTGGAAAAGCTATACTAAGACAAGAAGAGGCTTAACTGAAGGCTAAAATCTAGCTACAGAAACACTATATGGATTGTACCAGTCAGGAGGGAAACCTGACCTATTTTACTTAAACTGAGCATTTACATCATAGTGGATTAATAGGAAAAACAAGCTTTAAACAATAAGAGTAATTACTTCACTTTTCGCAGCTGCATAGCTCTCTTAGTGAGGTCTTCTGGCATTTCAATAGTCTTTACACACTGCTTCAGGATACATACACATTTGCACCAAATGCTGCACTCACTAAAACTCAATGTCCTGCCATAACATAGAGGAGGAGCAAGATCAGGTTCAAAATGAGATAGTGGCATGACATGCACTGAAATCCAAGTATGGAAACAACTTTTTAATGTAAACATATGGACAACTTGGTTTGGAATTTCTTCTATTTTTTAAAATATGTAATTAAACGTAGTCTAAGGAAAGGCAAATTACTTCATAAAAACACTGTGCTTTTAAGAAAGTGCAGGTAACTGGAAAACGTACTTCCTTATGGTGACTGTGTCACACCTTTAAGAGGATTGAAGATATTTCGTTAATTATACCTCCATTCTTACCATGAAATATTAAATACGTCTCAGTCACCCTTAATTGGACATGGCTTTGGGTAATTATCTTTTGCTGATGCACGAACAGGCTTTAAGAGCTAAATGTCATTGTAGAACATTCCGATGAGCTGAACCTCTACCATGACAAATTCTATGAGAAAGCTGGGCCTTGCTGTTACTGTCAGCAAAAAACTGCAAAGCCTCCTAAATGTATGAGCCAGAGATGTGCTGCTACTGCATTGTTTTCTCTAACTCATCAAAACAACCATCTGTTTTGATCTAAGAGTAAAGTCCTGCCCTTAGGAGGATGCAGAATGGTAAACTGGAGAAAGAAGATGCCATCCTAACAGGAGACAGCTTGCAGAAAGAAAGATTAAAAAAAAAAAAGACAAGCAAGCAAGCATAGGAATTTTCTTTCCTGCACAGGCTGCTAACTATTGAACTTGTTTGTTATTGCCCAACATAACCCAACTGCCTACATATACATGGCAACACAGCACAGAAAAAGCTTAGGCTTTGCAACATCATCTAGCAGGTACATAAAATGTTTTTGTGGTATTGCACATTTTTTACCACAATGAAAAGATACTATTAAGACCATAAGACAGATGGTGCAGTAGAAGAGAAAGCTGAATGGTATTTAACAGTGGTTTAACTAGAGAGATACAGTATAAACCGAGAATGTATTCTGAATTGATGTAAACACAAATTCCAAATAGATGCTTTCATACATGCCCATTTCAAGTGGACAAATGGTGCAAGCGAGACATAATGCATCTCCTAGCATATAGGCAGCTGCTGTTTAATGCACCCCAGGGTGCAGTTTGCACTCTTGGCTGCCAGGGCACACTGCAGACTCATATTGAGCCTGATTTTATTGAAAATCCAAATACATGACATCCACAGGATCTCCTTTGTCCGCACATTTACTGACAACTCTGCAGAACCCCAGCAGGACTTGGCTGGCCAGAAGGCACACTGCCTTCTTCCCAATAGGCTCTGCTTCATACAGGAGCTCTCTGGCCTTATTCTTTACCACAGTCTCTACCCCTTTCCCGAGGAAGTTGCACCCAGTACTTTTTTTTATCCAGGATCATCTGGATGAGAGTTAGTGGCTCCGTGGGGCTGCCTGTAATAAGAGGGTGCATATCTTGGCCAGCAGTTCTCTTACTTCTCATTTAAGTTTCTACAGAACTCGCTCAGCAAGGCCACTGGTCCAGGTGACTTCACATGTGCCTCACCTGCCAGCTCCACTGCTTCCTGCACATCATCCTCAGACTGATCCAGCTCATCTGCTGCAAAGAGTGGACTCTGTGCGGCAACCTCCCCCGCTTCAGCAGTAAAGTCTGACATATCAAGGACTTGTGGAGAGTTTCTGCCATATCTCTATTAACTTGGGAGTTTGCCTTTTTTCATCCGGCCAACAAGCAGCCCCATGAGTTTCCTAAGGTGCTTTCTGCTTTTGCTTTAAAGAACTTCCCACAATTGCTCCAAGCACCCTTTGCGAAGCGCTTCCTAAATTCTCTTTATTTAGCCCTCAACATCTTGTTTACCCTTAACCTGCCACCACTAATGGTCTTTTCTGTTCTCATTTGGAGGAATATTCCTTTCTTCTGTAAATATTGACTTTTGTCTAGGAGAGCTCCCTGAACTTAACTAAGGAGCCATGCAGAGCTTTTACTGAATGGACAGTGCAGTATCACAACAACCACATGTGATCCAAAGTGTGCCTACTGAATCATAAAATATGACTAAGCATGCTACAATTCCTCTTTCCTCTTCTGATAAACTTGCCCTCTTGCTACAAATCAGTGTACCTTTATTCTCAATAGATCTCCCATAAATTCTTCTCACCTCTTAAACTGTCACACAAACACTCTGCTGATGGTGAAGATTCAAGGAAGCAGAAGAAACACATTCTAATTTTCAGATAACAATCTGAATTCACAGCAGTAGAAACTTTATAAATCCAAATTTCAAGTTGAATGGATTTCCTTATCAAAGGAAGGCCAAATAAAAGAATGTTTGCAAAAAAACCACAAATTTTCTGTGCTGTAAGTTAATGTTGACAAATGTCCCAGAGAATTCTAATGAAAAAAACCTCAGTTTTTCCTGTAAATTAAGACCACAACAGGCCTAATCCTGTATTTTGCACGAGAAGTTTAGAATTACCCTACTCAATGCAACATTTGGAACAGGATTTTGCTGTAAATGAATAGCAATCCTCATATGTAAATTAAAAACCTTCTCATTCAATTTTTGAGCAAGTCTAATTTCTTCAGAGCATTGTATAAAATGCTGAATTACAGAATAAAATAACGGTTAACATTCCCGGCTGCCTTAGGTTTCTGCTTGTAAAATCACATACATGTGAGAGCAATCTCATCAGTGTAAATGACCTCTTCATGCTCAGTGCTGTTCTTGTGCAAAAATGCCTCAACTTCCGGCTGAGAGGCAGAATAAGCTAAAACTTTTCCTTTACAGTTACGTCAGTTGACATCTATTTTGCAGGAAACACGAGGAACAACACAGCAGACAGAACACCTATACAGAAACCTGCCTAGATGCACCAGTTTAATCTTCAAATATTCAACCATCCTGTGCTAAAAAAATAAGCTTTTAGCAGGTAAAATTAAACAAAGTACTAATGGAAGCAATTTGGTAAGAAACTGTTGAGTATTAATAACAAATCAGGCAAATGTTCATTTTTCTGGACAATAATGTGATGCACGCCTGCATTAATATTCAGCACCAATTGAAGCGACAAACTGACAAAACCCTTTTGTCCTACATCTGAAAGCAATCAAACAGATCCAAGTCCTAGTTGAGTAGTAAGTTTGCAGGTGTTAATATCAAAACAGACTAACCTTTAGCCCTTCTACTTCGCTTTCCAACTGCTTAGAGTACTGTTCACTCCTCTCTCGCAATTTCCTGTCTTTGGATGCCTCAGCAGCTGCAGCTTCAGCTTGGACTTCCAGCTACAAAAGTACATACGTTTTTAATAGATAGGATTCTTTTTTTTTTTTTTTTAAATCTATTGATGGTTTTTAAATATAAGAGAGAAATCTTCATCACTCAACTTCAAATTCTTAGAAAACAAAATTGGTACTGTTTGAAACAACAATCAAAAAGTTAATTTACAAATTAGAAAAAAAATTACTTTGTCAGAAAACCTTACATATAACTTATTTCACAGAGTCTAAACAGTCTTCTCACCACTTACTTCTTTTTTAAGTCTCTCTGTTCTGCGTAACTCTTGCCTTAAACTTTCTACTTTTTGCATCACCACTTCCATTTCTTCCTCCTTATCTCGGAGCTGGCGGGCAAGCTTTTGTTTTTGAGAGTGCAAGTCTGTCAGCCGCTCGTTCATCTCTGAGAACTCCTGCATTGCCAATTTCCGCTGGCTGTGTGCATCTTTCAGCTCTTTGGCTTGGGATTTTAATCTGTCACTAGACTCTGCCAGTTCCTACAGTTTAAAAAAAGAATTAAGTAATAAACCTAGAAAGCTGCAAGGCCAATTCCGTCTCTGGATGCACATCTAACACCTTCTCCAGAGTGAATAGAAACCATATAATTTTTTTTGCACGAATGCATCTATGATACAGATTGTATGCCTCTATAAATAAGGAAAGAGGCCAGGTTTTACACTACTAAAGTTAGTAAAAGTCCATAAACGTAAACCAAGTAGGAATTTACTCCATTATAACAAGTTCAACACAATGGTTTTCAAGCACTTGCATTATAACATAAAAATACCTTGCTTTCTTAGTGCAAAAAACTTCATTAGCATTGATTTTCAAGAACTGCTTAAATAAATTAAAAAAATCTCAACGGCTAAATGACAAAAAAAAAAGTTTTTACATTGAATGGAAAAGTCTGCTCTATGAAAATTTTTACTCTAGAAGCTTTTGAAAACTGACCTGCAATGGTGAGCATGATTTCCATATACTGTACCTTAACATCAAATATTACAGAAAGTTTCGGGCAACAAAATGCTGTAGTAACAGCAATATATGACAATTATTCTTTTAAAAGAACCCACATGAAGTAAAACTGCTAGTGCTGTGATAACTCCACAGCACAACACCTTCACAATACTTGCTATGCCCTGGATTTGTGCTACCAACACTACCAAAGAGGGACCACAACAGTTTAAATAGTTAAACAATGTTCAACCAAACTGGAGCAGAACAAAGAAGCAAGGAAAAGCAAATTTAAGAATGAAAAAAAGATCAACAGGAAGAATTAATATTTGGCACTACTGACATCTATATAAATCTAAAAACATTTCTAACGTTGTTAAAAAGATCTCCTAATCACTTCAAGTTGTTTTAGAAGAGAGATGGTCTTTCTTGGACAAACTGGCAGCTTTCAAGATTTTAAGAGCCTAAAGGGTCAAAAGAAACAGTGTTAAACACAGCTGGCACGTCAACATTGAGTGTGGACTCTAAAATACTGGGCCAGTATAATCATGATGAGAAACAGGTTAATGTATTTCACACCTGATTACAGATTGATCTACTCATGAATACAAAAGAGAGCCACGAAAGACAGTATGTTATAAATCAGAAAATAAGGAACTGGGGAAACAGAGAAGAAATAAAATCCAGTATTCTTTAATTGCAGCTATTTCAAATTACTTTTCAATCTTCATATTTGGGCAATTTTTCACATCTCCCTTCTGAAAACACTTCTGCGACACAGCCTTAATACTATATTCTTCACATTTTTTCCTGGCTAAAGTGTCACTATACTTCAGATTAAATTAGTTGTCTGGAACAGTTCTTCTCTGCTCTGTCTTCTAACCCCTATCATTATCACCTTCATCTGAAGCTATAAACCTTTTTTGCAGCCACCATGTAATCTGGATCATGGAGTTGTTGGCTATCTGGAAGCAATCACCTAGGACCACCCAGCAGTCATACATACAACATGTTAAATAATGTCCTTGNAAATAATGTCCTTGTTTAAAAAAAAAAAAAAAAAAAAGGGCAGGCAGAAAGCAAAGTAGGTCATGCTACACATTTGTTACTTGTTCATTAGTTTTACACTTGAAAGTTATTTCAAGCAAAATGAATAAAAATAAAACAGACTTCAGGGTTTAGAAAAGTTGCTGACAAAATGCTTTTACCTTATTAAGATCTTCCCTCTCTTGCTTTAGTGTTCTGACTTGTTTCTCAAAAGCCTTTATTTGTCTGGAAGCATCATCCAACTCCCGCCTTGCAGTGCTGGCCTCCTCAAGTTGCTGTTCTAGCTGACCAGATTCTAGAAAAAGCAGCAGAATTCTAAATATTCTAAGGAAAAAAAAATCATAATTCTAGAATAGCATAGTCTAGCTGCTTGAAGCCCCTTCAGTATATTTTCTTGTTTCCATTTAATCACAAAATAATGCAGTTCTTATCTGGTTTAGAATAGGGAGCAGGTTGATTCAGCTGCCATTATCTGCTTTTAAGGGAACAAAATGAAAGTCACAGCTTGCTGCAAAACAACACAGAAAATGATAACTTTTCTTCTCACATTATAATAATGATGCTCTATACTTAATTCTTTAATGTATGTTTTAACATGACTTACACATTTGACTTTTATGCACTGTGATATAATATATAATGCGTCTTTTATTAC
Organism: Cephalopterus ornatus; assembly: GCA_013396775.1. NCBI lineage: Eukaryota > Metazoa > Chordata > Aves > Passeriformes > Cotingidae > Cephalopterus > Cephalopterus ornatus. The sequence continues at coordinate 512,282 of VZRE01012498.1, forward strand.
ACTGTAATTATAAACAGTCTCCCTCCTTCCCCCAAACTCCCCCAGAAAGAATCAGTAAAAGTAATGGGTCACTCAAGAGCTGGCAAGTGTTCTCCTGTTGATACACTTAAAATTAACTTCACCTGATATTACTTATTTTTAGTGTGAAAACCACTTGTGTTTATGTGATTTCCTTTATTACTACTATAAATAAAGGAAAACTATTACAGTCAGCTTCTTACCAACAGTTAGTTACACAATGACAGTATATTTCCATGCCACACCTAAATAATGTCATATGAATGCTCTCAAATGCTACAAGAAAAGCTGAAATCCATAAAATATGACAACTGAAAATTTCTAGCTACTGGGGTTTTTTTACCTCCTAGTCCTTCACTTAAAGCAAGATGTATAAGAAGGTAAGTTAACTCCAAATTCTGTGAAATCACTGGACATTTTGCCTTTTATTTCAGTTGTGGCAGGTCTTCAGACCATTTGCATTTCCCAAAAGAACAGGAACCCATCTATACTCTTAATAAGAGCCTTTAACTATATTTTCATAAATGTAACCCCAAGAGAATGGCTCTTGGAAAAATCAAATATAAAAATACATACATTTTTAAGAGGGTTAATTTCTGAAACACAAGAATTTTATAAGCAAATTAATACCCTTAGCTTTTACCCATAAAGATATTCACTATTGTTTTAATTCACTGACTCTTGTTTAAAAATTTAAAAGAATGCACTTAAAATAAGAGATGTAGCTCAAAGCCAAAAATTATTAACTGCCTCTCTCATGTAGTCTACTCTGGAGTCACCAGTGAAAAGAAAGTTTATATATGGCTCTCCTGAGCCAAGACAAATCTCTCTTCTGTGCATGAACTACTTTGTTCCACAGCTCTGTTTTCTTCTTCCATTGCTGCCCTTTACATATTTGGCAATATTAAAGATTCCTCAAAGTTTTCTCCTATGTAACCTAGCGAACAAAAATTGTAACTTTGACCTCTAAAATTGAAAGCATATGCTAGTTTGTCATTTCCTGGAAAACTAGATAGACAAGAAAAAATGTATTTTTCTAAGGCCCCCCCCGCCGATGCTCCTGAAGACACAATTTCAAATTCATTTTTTTATTACCTTTTTAAGCAGGTGTTTACTCTTAGAGCTTCAGAAGAGGCAGCAAAGCAGGTTAAAGAATATAACCAAAAGCTAGTTGTGACATATGTGTAGTAAGTCACAATTTTCCATCTAACCACTCTAATCACCCTACTTGTAACTAGCATTTTAGATAACATATGTAAACACTCACTGCAGTATGTTATTACTTTACATTTAGTTGCCCAAGAGATGAGCCCAAAGCATAATGTTTAGCTCTGCACCTGAACTGAACCTTCCTAAAGTTCATCAGATCTAGTGTTGAAAAAGTAGATCTTTTAAAGGCTATCCAGAAAATCAGGAACTAGCTCCCCTACATTTGGAAGCACTCAGACATGGCCATCATTTGGTTTGTTTCTGTATTCTGTCACTAATTTAGTTTCAAAATCTATTTCAAAATCCCTATAAAACCAAGTAAAATAGAACATTCTCTTTTTCCAATTTTACCAGATTGGCTTGTATTAGTTACAGTGCGAGGCACAAATGAGTATTTTCTAACAAATGGCTGTGTTGTATGGAACAGAAAAACATTCAAATATATACTGCGAAAGTTCTGTGGCGACTGGGGATGGATTGGACAACTCTACACCTTCCTCATTTGATCACATTATTCACTTCCAACTCAAAAAAACCAAAAGCACATATTGTACTGAGGAGTAAATATGCAAATATATGGTTTGAAGTAGAACACGACTTTAGAGAAAACCTTCTCAATATAAACCACCTTCACCAGACATTGACTTCTTTTCAATTTGAAAAGGGATAGGAGTTGCATTGGGGAATGTTCCCATACTTTTTCTATTTTTTTCCATTACCAAAAGAAGCAAGTAATACTTCTAGCCATGAACTAAAATCTAAGTTGTAGCTCGATAGTAAAGAATAAAATATAATATAAAGTTGATCCTGAGGCTTTTCTATGAATGACTGGTCTCATTCAAAAGTTGTTCCTGTAAATGTTCCTTTTCAGTGGTCCCAAAGAGCCCAAACTAGAGCTAAGGACTGTTGCAGAGCAGGGGTTTCTGATGTTGTCTTTTTCCTCATTACAGCAGCAAGTGGAGGGACATTTGGCTGGAGATAAATTTCACAAAAAAAACTTTGCCCTGACATGGTGCCAACATGGCGTCACTCAAACCAGAGTGATCCTCCCTGAGCTAGTTAAGCCATGTTCACATCCAAAAATAATGCTTATGGTACAATACAAAACTGCTGCATCACGCCAGAGCAGCTGTCCAACTGTGTATCCATAACAGGCTTTTTTCAGACTACACAATTTTAACAGGATATAATCTATGTGCTGCAGTCTGCAGTTCATACATAGCGTGTTTCTGTCCCAGAACGCAGCTGCAGAGTCTAAACACATCAACTAAAATGTCTGGAAGTTAAGTTCAAGTTATTCTTTCCGTGGGTGTCACTGCTGGCATTCCAGACACTTTCAGGAACTAAATGAAGTCTTTTCACAAACACAAACCAGAACAAATCTTTTTTGTAGTTTCCTCCAAGTTTTCTTGCTGTTTTGTTTTCCCTTGCCACAGGTAAGACATGGACATACAATAGAGATCTGTCTACTGCTACCTGTGTCTGATTTCTCCTCACACAAAATGTAGACATTTTCCTCTTTGGATTGACATGATTAATTGGATTTTTTCTCCGGTTTCTGTGGTTCCAGACCTGATACCTAACGGTCTCTTGTTGATTTTCCTGAAGTAAAAAACATCTTGCTATACTTCCTTTCTTTTTTTTTTTTTTGAAGATGTCTCTGCTCTCAGGAACCTGTTTTAAAGAAAGTATTATGGAGCAGGATACCATGAGTCCTATGCTATGAATCACTCTGAGAAAAAATTCTTTCTAACTTAATTCAGAGCATTAAATCAAGAATACTGAATACTAGTACTACTAGTTAGCCTTTAAAGTAGACTAAAAAGTTATTACCTGAGCAGACAGCAAATTATTTCACTAATAGCTACATTCAACATGGTGGTGCAATATAAGCTCTCTCTCTGAAAGTTCTTAAAACATGAATTGCCAGTTTTTGGAAGAGCAAGGCTGGAAAAAGAATGATCGTTTGCTAAATGTCTCCAGTAGCCTCTGTAAAACACGGGATACTGGCCTAAGTAGATCTTTGCTTTTTGACTAGTTCGGGAGTTCTGAAAAAAGGGCAGTCCAACATTAATTAAAGAATTCAATCTTTTTATCTGCACAGATTTAAAAAACACTTTTCAAGCTTAAAGTACTGTGATGCTTGATGGCCAAAATTTTAGTTTTCGGAAAATCTTCATGAACTCCCAGAAGGAAAGGCAATAAATGTTCAGTTTTGTAAGGAATGACAGCTCATTGACAGCAGAGCTGAGTAGTGGTTCTTGTCCCTGTCATCTCCCTTTCCTCTTATGCTTCTATTGCCTACCTTGTACTGATTTATCTGATCATAAGTTGATCAAATTCTCTATGTAGATAGCATTTTCCTTGTTCAATTGAGTGAATTAAAGCCATGAGAGAGTCCAGGACATGCACAGATTGAGAAGGAGCCACACAGCTGTGAGCAGGACCCATTCTGGGGGCAGTTTTGCTTGGACAGTTCTGGTGCTACTGAAGTACAGTCTCATAGCCCACAGCGCCCTCTCTCATGGAAAACATCCTTCACTACTCCCTGCCACTTGGAAAACTCAGTATCACTGTAGTTGCATGCATACAACCTACCTTCCAGATAACCCACACTTTTCTAAATGTACTGTTTCAAGAAAATACTGACAAAATCCCACCTCAGTCTAAACTAGCTTTTACTTCACATTCAGTTACAATGCGCTAAGCAACTGCACACTGTAAACCTCTGTGACTTGAAAGAAAATATAATCAAAACAGTGACCACATCTCATAAACCTGGACCATTCAGGAAAAGTTCAACAGAAAATGAGATAATGAGAAATATCAATGAATGCTTGAATCATAACAAAGCTGGAGACGGATTTTTCACAAGTTCATGAAGTGACAGGACAAGGTGTAATTTAATGGCTTCAAATTGAAAGAGGGCAGATTTAAATTAGATATTAGGAAGAAATTCTTCACTATAAGGGTGGTGTGGCACTGGCAGAGCTTGCCCACAGAAGTTGTGGATGCCCTGGAAGTGTTCAAGGCCAGGTTGGATGGGGCTTTGAGCAACCTGGTGTAGCAGCAGGTGTCCCTGCCAATGGCAGGGGGACTGGAATGAGATGGCCTTTAAGGCCCCTTCCAACCAAAACCATTCTATGATTCCATCAACCATTTTTAGGCCCATTAAAACTGACAGGCCAAGTCTTCACCCTCATGTTTACTCACTGTCAAAAATAACCAAACAAGTGTTCCATCTGTGCTGGTACCATACATTGCAGGAGGAAGGTTTAAAAAAAAACAACAAAACAAAACAAAAAAAAAAAAAAAAAAAAAAAAAAAAACAACCCAAAAAAAAAGTACTACAGAGACCGGTCAGCATTTCACAGGTTCTCAGGTAGACTCTGATTTACATCCACGTAAATTAGCAACACCACAATTTAAAAGTAGTGGAACTTTTGCACTAATAATAATAGCAGAAGTCATTGAAATCTTCCCACTCCCTTGCAACTGGAACTAGTGAATTTCAAGTTGAATTTGTAGAAAATGTTGAACTGCCAATGAAAAGTGAAGGGTAAAATGAAAAGTAAGAATAGACTGGAAAACTCTTTTAGAAAGCAAAGTAAAACTAGCATTACATTAGGAAAAAAAACATCTTGTCAAAATACTGTTTCCCATTACAGTTTTTACATTAATATTTATAACATACCTGTTACCTGTTTCTTCAACTTTTCAATTTCTTCTTTCAAACTTTTAATTTCTAAATCTTTACTTGCTGTTATTGGGCCATCCACTGTTGAATACTGCAGAGCCTGGACTGTCTGAGTGGACTCTAGAAAAAAGATGGAAGAGAGAGGGACAAATTACACATCTGACATCTGAGGAGATCAAAGAGATATTACTGACAAATTAAAACATGCCAAAAAAACCCTGCACTGAGGATTCCACAATTTGTAACTTCCAACTATTAAGTGACAATTTTTCAGTAACTGTCAGCTGGACAAACAAAGTTCTTATAAGTTTTAAGAATGAAATGCCATAGTAACCAAGGCACGATGAAAATAAAGTTAGTATGTTATAAGAAGTTGTGTACATGGCATATTTCAGGCACAAAGAGTAATAGAAGTTTAATTTGTCAACAAAAATAATGATGACAATTCTTTTCTGCTAGAAAGCATTCCAGGAGGTATACTTAATTTTTGTATAAACAGCCATGCTGTTTATGTTGCAACATAAAGCTGCAAGTAGAAAAAAACTGAATGATTTTAAGTGACTATACCTTGCAGTTTTCTACTAAGTTCAAGTTTTTCCTGTTCTAGGCGTCTTATTCTCCTCTCATAAGCTTCTGTTGCTAAACTATCCTCCAAAGTTCTCTGAATGCTGGCATCAAGATCCATGGAAGGTGGTCCAGCTGTTAGTCTTAGACAGCTGCGGTCCGAAAGCACACTGCGAAAAGAAAACAAATAGTACTGGATTTTACAATAGGTTGTGTTTAAAATAATGCTATAAAACTATCAACCAATAAACAGTTTTTTTAAATTGTTAATTACTATGCCCTTTATTATACCATCAAAGAATACCTTGTAAGTATGTGCTCATTAAAAATTGAGCTCATTTTTACCTAGCATGCCTGATCTCCTCGATGCATTTTTTGTCCCATAACAGGGAATGAACTCCTGATTAAAAATAATCATTATGGACAGACTACATTAGCCAGACAGAAAAAAACAACAACCTAAACAGTAAGATCACAATAATGGTTCATTTCAAAATAGTAAATCAAGTATCCCAAATTCTTTAAAGACAACAATCACAACAAATGGTGTGAAATTATCCCATGACAACTAGGGCATGGACATGTCAGAAATGCTGTGGCTACTCATGTGCACATGCTACTACTTATGCAAATAATTCTTTGGAAGTCTAGGACATTCTAAGACATAGTCACACTCACAGCAGAAATGTAAGCCTGATTTTTCAATGGTTGTAAACTGTTATTCCCATAAATGAACAAGGAGCATACATGGACTTCCCTGTTACTGTTAATTTAGCGATAGAAATGAACACGATAAATACCACATTAATACCAAATATCAATAAAAGTAATTTTTAAAAAATTTTCATTCAGACTTACAAAAGCGTCAAAAGACTGGAAATAAACCTGTTTTTCGCACCTAATAAACTAAGTTCTATCTGGGTCCACACATCGAGTCTTAAGTCTGTCATACACAGTTAACTTCACACATTGTCTGCTAACGACCTCGCGCAACAAAACTCCCTTGAACAGCGGTGCTGACCTTTACATTCCTGTAAATTCTACCTGCAGAGAGCTCATTCTTCTGGACAGACAGCCATGTAGATTATGGCCTAGTAATTTCCTCAATAAACCACATTCTTTGCTGTTGGTTTTCAGATACAGAAACTCAAGATATTGTGTAACTAACCAAGAGACAATATTGAAACTCTTGACTTACCAGCTACTTGTATAGGTGAAACCCACAAATGGTAAATGATGGCCAGAAAATGCAGTGTGCGATGGTGGAGGCATTGTTTCCTAGAAAAATAATAGGGCAGTTGAGTAAGTAGTATCCTACTGGACTTAAAAGAAAGAGATGTTCAAGTTTAACCATATGTGAAGTGTTAGTGGTAATATCATATTAACTGTATTAACGGTCTTTCTTATCTACAGTCCAAATATGAAACACCATCAACTAAAACTATTTGTAATAGGATTTAACATAAAATGTTTAACATAAAATAAAATAGACGAGGCTCGCATAAAAATGCTTTTCTAACTAAATAGGTTATTGTTGGAGGAAAGCAGGATATTTACATCTATTAAATGCCAATTTATTCTTTCTTTTTTTCCAAGAAGCTCTTAGTACAAAGAGTAACACCTTTTATACCCTCCTATACTTCTCTCTGCTATTCAGGCAACACGGCTTCCTGCCTGTAGAATTACCAACACCAGTTCTGAGTGGGCTGTTGCTATTTGGAGAGAACAACAGCCAGGCATTTACTAGAAAGACTTAATACAACAGGGTGTTCTAGTCCCATTAGTGCTCTGACCATTTCTTCATTTGTTGCTCCTTTTTTCTGCCAAAGAATTACAAACCAAGACAAATCTTTGAATTTCTGCTCAGGCTAAAATAACCCTGTCATTATTTGACTTGAACCATTTGAAGTTTTAATATTTTTAAATAATCTGTTAAAAGTTTCCTGTTTAATCCCAAGATGCACGATTTATGCTGCTACATTAGAGACGGCCTTAACAAGCATCAAAAGAAATTCCCTACGATTATTCACACTGAAAGTACTAAAAGATTCTAAATTGTCCAAAAAAAGTACACAACCATTTTTTTCTAAACACAAACAAAAAAGAAAGGAACCACTTGTGCATTTTTCAATGTAAAACCTATCAGGAAAGGACAAGGAATAAGACTATTCAGACGAAATCCAAAATTACCTTTCCAGTGGTGGTGTCAACTATATTACATCACAAACTTGGTTTCTTAGCTGACAAAAATCTTCACATTATAAGAGAGTTCCCAGAACAAAAAACAACACTGATGATATGGCTAGATTGTGTAAGTACATTAAGTCTACACTGTCAAGCATTTTGGAAACTATGGACAAGACCAAATTAAAAAGCGTTAACTTTCCACTAAATCATGATAAAAAACCCAATTATTACAGATGATGGTTAGAAAAAGTAAAGTTTTACTTCTCTTTTATAATTTGTTTTCACCTTTCACAGATTCAAGTTTCAAAACTATCTTTACAGATAACTTTAAAAATACCAAATGCATAATTGTGTGAGGGTTTAACAGCGAACGTGACAGTTTCCAGTTACCACACCAGGAACTATGTTGGTTCTAAAACATTATATCTATTGATAACAAGGTAAGATTCTGTAAAAGAATTTGACTCTTTAACAGAGATCAAGGTATGTATCTCCTGCTACTTGTGTGAATTTAACTATATAACCATTCTGACAAAATTATAAACGAATTTAAGTCTACCATCCCTCTCAGTAAGGCTCCTAAAAAAAAAAAAAGTTAAAAGCTAAAACGCAGCACAAGTTAGGCTGCCTGAACAATACAGTTTAGTCCTTGGTGCTTATGTGTTCTTTTAACCTACTTTTTAAATTTCATTATTACGTATATAATTTTTCCATGGGACCTCATTTGAAGTTCAGGAAGAACAATAACAATCATGGCTTTTCAACACTGCCTTTCATCTTCAGCACTGGGCATTCCTGATTTGCTCTATGCAACTCAAACCTTGCCAAGAATTTAAAAAAGAAAAAAAAGTCTCATGGGCTTATCTCTGGTGCTGACTTCTCTAACAGTAATGAAAGTATGTGAAACTGCCTTAAAGGATATATATGAAATATGGAGGACAAAATACCTCCAAGTTATATATAAGGAATTTGAGGGAAAGCAATATGAAATACAATGTCCACCAGTCAAAGCAAAAATCTAAAATATTCTCAGTAATGCAATGCCTTAGGCTAAGTTTTTTCAGCACTTCTGAGATACTAGGTGTGAAAAGAAATGGTAAGAACATAACATCCTTATATTAAAACAGAACAAAACCTTCAGATGTTTCAAATTAGGAAACTGAAAAAGAAGCTCTAGAAACTGGCATTCATCTCTAACACTTCAGTGGCATTGCTTTTCACCCCCAAATGTCTTAAGTAAATTAAGAATTGGACTCGGTTTTCTCAGCTGAGAGTCCAGTAACTTGGCAGAGGAACATTCTTCACCTTCAGTTCCCTGCTTCTTCACAATGGTAAAGCATTTCCCCGCACAGGCACATTTTGAGTGCCTCAGTTGGGATACTGGGCTCTAAAAAGGAAGAGTGGTAGACTAGACAACATTAAAATGTGTGGACAACCTCCAAAAAGTATTTTACATTCACAAAGACTTGCTGCATACAGCATCTACTCCAGCCACTCAATCCCCATAGCTATTCCTGGGCAAACAATATGCAAACAGATATCTGAAGACTGTGTAAGAAAGTTTTAAGATAAAAATACTTCAGTTGTGAAGGGAGATGGGTAATATCAAATGCAGGTGAGGAAAAAAAAAAGAAAAAGTGCAAGTTGTCCTATGCAGCTACACTGTTTTGCTTAATTTGCCTACAGGAAAGGGCTCTAGGATATAATCATGGACTGTAGAATCAGTTAGGTTGGAAAAGACCTTCAAGATCATTGAGTCCAACCATTAACTCAGCACTTCCAGGTCTATCATCATTTTCCTAAAGCACCACATCTCATGTCTTTTAAATACCTCCAGGGATAGTTGACTCCACCACTTGCCTGGGCAACCCTTTTGGCGAAGAAATTTTTCCCAATATCCAATCTAAACCCCCCCTGGTGCAACTTGAGGCTTGTCCTGTGGCTTCTTACTTAGGAGAAGACGTGACATCCACAAAGTATTTTAGTTAAAGTGTTTTCCATGTTTTAATGTGCAGTTGGAGGAAAGGGAATGCAAATAATGATCATCCTATCAGTACCAATTCATGTTGCAAATCTCTTATCTGCAGGCCCAGGAAACTCAGAGAAACTGAGATGCACTGGCAGTTCAGAAAACAAAAGCAAAACCAGTGAAAATGCTTCACCTCACATGGAAACCTCAGGTTTCTGCATCTTTCAACACATACACACACACACACAAAAAATATTTCCAAGGAGAAAACACAACGCATTTCTCTGGATACGACCTCTATCATGTGTCAAATCTCCTTTTCAAAAGCATCAAAACAATAAGAACTGTTAAAAATCAATAGCTGCAAAGCTTTTTCAGTAAAGGCAGAAATAATTTCTTTCTTGTTCCTTAAGAAATGCCCAAAACATTTCTCCTAAATGTCCCAAAACTTGAGTCAGAAAAACATGGAAACAAACTGAATGGAATCTAATAGCGATATGAGCAAATAAGAGTACAGCACTACAATAAAATGCACTATGTAAACTTAGTGTAAGTCTTAACAATGCTCTGCTGGAAATACTGTTTCTTGCAGACTATCTACATGTAAATATATTATTCTGTGTAAGGCATAGCCACTAAGAACTTGTTCATTAAAGACATGTCAAATTACAATGAATTTACACAACTGAAGTTATCCTTACATACATTATGTTACAAAGTATACTACATAAAAGGTGAATCATCAAAATGTTAATTCCATACTTACAGAATTTTTTAAGCAATCATCATCCACATCAAAGTTTGATGTATCAGTAGGGCTGCTGACTTCTGGGATGTAAGGTGCCTCACAGTTTCTAATGTTGTCCCAATCAATCCCAGCAAAAAATGGATGGTTCTTAAAGTCTTCTATCCCATTTTGTCCAAGTCGATGCTCTCTGCTACAAATGAGCCTTCGGATGAGGTCCTTTGCACTTTCAGAGACATCTGTCACTTGAGCAGGAAACTGAAACCTCTCCTTAAAGATCAAAATAATAGAAAATAGTTTATTATCAAGAAAAACTTGGGAAAATTACCCTTCTTAGTGAAAATCATTATGTAGAAAAAGAAATGTGCAAATGCTCCAGTTCCGAAATATATGCAGTAAGGTTTCAAGGCGAAGTCTCCTGCTAAAAGGATAGAAACTACTGATATTTTTTTTGTCTCCTGGCCTTTCTTCTTTATTTAAATTTCTCTTACACTGTTGAATTCTAAAGCTACCTCCATGTGGAAGAACATTTAAGAATGTTCTGCATAAGCCAACCAATGCATTCACCAGAAGAAAGTAACACAACAGGACTGATGCAATGTAGCCAAGATTTGCTCCCTAGAATGAATTAACAGCCATGTTTCCAAACCCAGATTTTTAGTTTTGAACTGCTTTATCCCAAACCAAAGCCATCTGCAATCCATAACCATAAACTTACGACATGGAAACATATTTTTTGTTCTACATTTATGCACATTAACAGAATTAGTACATAAAAATTTATTTTTAAAAAAGGCTTCAAGTTACCCCATTACTTATTAAAAATTAGCTTAGAGACAGACAGAAAGTGCACTAACTTTGTGGTTCATTATTTTCCCATACGTCTCCACCAAGGACTCAGCATAAAAGGGCGTTTCTCCATAAAGCATTTCATACATGCAAACGCCCAGGGACCACCAGTCACACTCGGGCCCATACTTCCCTTTTCCATCTTCCATGGCCTGCAAGATTTCTGGAGAGATGTAGTCTGGTGTTCCAACTGCCACTGAAGATTGGACCTGTAGAAGTTACATTTTCAGGACTAAAATCAAATTTTCCATCGTTATAGACACTGTTGTTTGTGGCACTGTGCCTGTATATATAAATTTAGCCCAATGTTCTGGTTATAACAAAAACAACTAAACACAAACAAAGGCTTCTAAATTCACAGAGAAATATTTAAGCATCTGAGGCACTACATTAATAGGCTTCCCAATAATATACATTTGCTAAACTATTTCCAATATTTAAAAACAGAGAAAGAACAAAACTGTCAATTCTTAGGCTTTGAGCCAGTAAGCAATTATAGATTAGATAATCACACCTATTAACTCAAATACTTTGTAACCCTCCAGGACGTGATTTACATATTGGAATTACATTCTAGTCACAGTTACTATATACTGTGCAAATTTAAATGTACTAGTAGAACATCATCATATTTCAGTACCTCATTCTGCTCATCCTAAAGCTTACCTTTTCAATAAAGATTAGAGCTCAGAGCTTAAAACTGCGAGATTTATAGCTCACAAACACCTACTCGGTATTGACAGCACAGATTCTCTTTATTTATTCATGAGTTGACTATATGCATCTAGAAAGCTTTTAATATATTGCAAATCCAAGCAGCGTGCAGTCATATTTTCAACCAAGATTAGTTATATACCAATACCATTTACTGTTCCATCTCATTTGACATAAGGCAACTTTCCCTTTATTAGCATGCATTTTAGCAGCTAGCAAAGGACTGAAGAAAAGGTATTTAGGAAGGCATCATTCTTTCTAATTTACCGTTCCATCTTCCATCAGTTTCAGACAAGAACCAAAATCTGCTAATCGAATATGTCCATTCATATCCATCAAGATGTTATCTGGTTTAATATCCCTGCAATTAAAACCAATTTCAGAATTAGTACAAAAATGTATTGCATGAGATATAGCCCAAACATTAACACTCTCATCATGCAAAACCAGCAACAAGTCAGTAGACAGAACACAGCCACTCATCATATGGTGAAATCTGCACCAGGGACACTTTACGACAGGAACTGTAGATCAACTAAATCATATAATGCTTGTTAATTTTTATAAAAATTGTGTAGTTAAATTCTTCTAATCTCTCCCAGGTAGACAGGAGAATCTTACTTGCTCTGAACTTTTGCACATAAAACTTTTAAATCACCTGAAGAATTTTGGTCAAGTGCTCTCAAGTGGAAGATGTACACTGACACTGGAGCTGGAAAACAACTTCCAGATTTTACAACAGAACAAAGGCCAATCAACCCCTGAAATAATTAACAAATTTTTAAATTTACTGTCTTTCATCAACATTCTTCTTTCACATACATCTCAAGTTCACTAAGCAGGTCTGTCATACTTCTGCTGAAATAACCAAAAAAGCCATTGTACATGCTACTGTAGCTCTGCTTGGCCAGATACTGTAGCTGTCTCATTCAGGTCCTGATACAGATGGTAATAACCTTCAAACCAGGTAACATGACAAATACTCCTTATTTTGCAAATTCAACCTTTTTTTTTTTTGGTCTCATGTTTTACCTAAGTATACTGAAATACAGGTGAAGTGTATGCTCCCAGCAGGCACCTGACCAGGATGAAAGTATCTATGCTCTCTTAGTTACCACAGGGACACTCATTGTTCAACTTGTGAACTAGTTCCAAACACTGCTATTTCTTTTCAATAAAGTACAGTTATTAGAAATATCCATTAAGCTACAATTTTAAAGTATATGAAATTATTAGATTCTTACTCTATCCTTATCTATAATATTCAAAAGGTAAGTTATGACTGTAGGAATAAAGGACTATGAATACCATCCTAACGAACATATGTAAGATACAAAAACAAATCATCTAAAATAAACAAAAAACAAGTGAAGCCCTGACTTTGCTTCATTCCCCTAACATCTTATAAATGAATGTCAATTGCTTTGCAGACAATTCTCGAAATATTCACAAGTTAAGATGTTCACACTGCACATGAGAGCACGGTTTTGTTGTCTGGGCTTTGGGGTTTTTGCTTTGTTTCACGTTCTTCCAGATAAAAACTGAGTTACAAACAATGTTTAATGGTAATTTACAAAGGCAAAAAAAAAGAATTACTATGACCTTGAACAACATTATAGAAGCAATGTTATGAAGATGTTGTACTGTTACACATTCAGTGGCAATTAATATGGAAACCGTATGTAGTTTGAAAGAAAAGTATTTTCTGTTGCCCAAACACAAGCAGACAGTGAAACAAACGAGTTTCAGGCACTTTTCAAATATGGAGAAACATTTGCAAAGGAGAAATTAGACACTACTTAAGAAATCATACTTTCCCATCTCTCAACTGAGCATAAAGAATAATTTTTACAAGGTAAATCAGAAAAATTAACCAAGTCATTCTCTTAAGAACATTTTTCCACTTGATTTTTTGGTGCTGACACTGATTATGCCAAAGAATTGCAATCTCTAGATTAAGATAGTCTTGTTTATTTTGTATTCACCCACCAAAAACATTCCTTGAACATGTTTCTAAATAAAAACAAACACATGCTATCGAGACCGCTGGAATTATAACTTCAGTTTAAAACACTGCAAAAACATGCACCTAAAATCAAGTTCCTCTTAGAAGCTGGACCCAGTTCAAGCTAAACAAAAACATGAGTTACCCCTGAGGCTCCATTTATCCATGTTCTATCTTTTAATACATTCCCAAGAGAAATAATAATAACACTAATAATCATCATCCCAACCTCTCCCATTCAGTCTCACAAAACGGCAGAAAACATGAAAAATCTCACTGTGTTGTCAACACTGTGCAAAACAGCATTGAATGTACTCAGAGGAACAAGGATTTCTTGCAAAGCAACATTTGTAAGGCTCAGTAACAACTTCATAATTTTTACAGTTAAGGGAAAAAAAAGAAAGAGACCAACTTAATGCACACGAATTCTTTTCAGCTCTTGTAACAGAAGGTATGGGTTATGAACAACTGTTCTGAATTCAACTGAACCACAGTAATAGAAGACAGTTTGAAAGACAAGAATTGCTGGCACCTGCAGAGCAGAGTGGGCTATAAGCAAAGGGAAGGGAAATTATGAACCCCAGAGGGGAACAAGAAAGGGGAGTAATTATTGCCGGTATAACCGAAGAGTGCGAAGGTGGTGATTATGGGAAAAAACGTCTTAAACCCTCCACCTCTGTTGAGCCTGCTGTTATCATTCTAAGGCAATTTGACGAGTTTTGTTTCAGGTTTTTGTTTTGAATGACATTTGGTGACTCTCAGTTAGTGATCAGAACTTCTCTGTCTCCTGTTCTAAGCAGAGTATGGTCTTCTCCCTTCACATTCACTCCACCTGCCTCTGCTTATCCCACTTTCTTCACTGTACAGACTGGTTCTACTTGCATCTCAGCTGCAGTTTTATTTCTACCCCTTCTAGACTCACCTTAAAAGCTGAGATGTCCAGTCCTCCCCTTTTATATCCTCCTTTAATTCTCAGCTTCTTCACTCTCCAGTCTTGTCTCCCTGAATGTACACATTTAACTAATCTCTTTTTTTTTTCCTCTCATCTCAGTTCTCAACAGTCACTATTTCCCCAAAATCACATCCCAGATTCCCTTACCATTCCTACTGGTTTCCTATTCCTCTAATCCTTACTATCTTCTTTCCTGAAGTTGAATTTTTGTCCAATTTGCATAGCAGTCTTCTTTTGCACCAAAAGGAAGAGAAGTATCAGCAAAAAAAGAGTCCTCACACTGTCTCTAGTGTCCATTTACCAGCAATTCCCAAACTTGCTTAATTCTTACAGCTCTGAAACAGTGCAAAGCTACAGTAGAAGAAAACTGAAAAGTATTTAGTGGCCAAACTCTGCATATGGTTGTTTGAAACTCATAACAACTGGCATATTGCAGGGAAAATTATAGCCTGAATATATCTAGGTGGGGGGGGAAGAATGAAAATACATCCATGACTCAAGGAGGATTCTCTCCTGAATTTCAACAGTGTCTCAGTATCCCAGAGCAGAAGACTTTCCCACTGGGTTTGTAACAATTAATTTATTAACTTGAAATCTACTGAGGAAAAGCAATGCGTGTTTCCTCATCTTGTTCCTGGAAAGACACGACACTGCTTTGGGCAAATACTAAGAATGGAAAATTCCAGACCAAGTACCTAAAATCTCGCAAAAGTAATGAGCAAATAATGAAGTGTTATATGGCTTAGTGAATAGACCACTGGGCTGAATCTCCATAGATAAGAGTTACTAGGGTGACTGTGGGCAAACCATTTAAACATCACTCAACGAGAACACTGGTGCTCAGTCAAGCATCTAACATCATCTGCCTAGAAGGCTGTGGAGCCCAAATAACTCTAATAACTCTGTAATTACCTCTGTAATAAGAGAAAAAGGTCTGCTGACTTGAAAGATGAAATAATAATTCACTTTCAAAAATTACAAGCATTTGAAAGGTATTTTATGAACCAGATTTATAGTAAGAATAAGTATTGAACTGGGGCAACTGCTCTGACACCACTGTGCCCTCTGGAGACCCTAAGTTCGACCAAGTCCCAGACACTTCAGCCTTCCTCTGAGAGCAGCTTTTGTGGGAAGTGGAATGTGCAAGGGGTACAGGTTGACAGAGGTGAACCTGGCACAGATCAAGTTCTTCATGTGTGCTCCACAGTGAACTAAGGGAACACAGGTAGTCAGCATACCCAAAGAAACTAAAATCTTCCTTATATCAACTTTTTTGTAGCACTGCCACCTGAGGAGGTGAACTGAGCCAAGACTGCAGTTCTGCTTTGGTTTTTTTTTTCCTGAATGAGTAATTTACCAGAGCCAAACGAACTAGAAGTTTGGATCAAATGAACTTTTTTAAAAACACATATGTCCATTTAAACTATGACTCCAACGCATTGTACAGGAGCAACTTCTACTTTTCTGAGCTTTTTTGGCCTTGACTGTACGAGAAAATCAGCACTGCACAGCTGCTTTGCTGCTGTTCTTCTGGAGAATGCAGCAGGAATGAACAGCGTAAAATACTGAATACTTCACTTGCACAGAAAAGGAATGTAAAAGCTTATTAAAAAAAACAAGAAAATCTTTAATGAATCCTTTCTCATAATACTTCCTTAGTTTAATTTGGGGAGCTGTACTTCAGATTGGCATGTTTACCTAGATGACTTCACTCATCTCTCTTTAAAACAGTTTACTTTCTTAAGCTGTAATTAAAACCCAAACATTTTACATACTAACTGTGTTAATATAAACAACACTCTGAAATAGGACTACAGCAGATACCTGGATTATTGCCATTTATTTTGATTTCTCTGTTAATGAGCCAGAGTAGAATTTCATTTGTTCAGTAAGACTCAAGAAAAAGTATTCCCTCTGAGACATGCTAAATCCATAGCACATTCCAGCTGTAAAATAAACTAAAAAAGAATTTTTAATACACATGAATGTATTTTTTTTCCTGGATTCATTTCTGATACTAAATGAAACTTAAGGAATGGTGAGGTTTTGCATATTGAAATTTGGACTAGAAAATTCCTTTAAGTTCCTTACAACTTGAATTATCTGATCATTTTACGGTTTCAAAGCATATGGGTTCCTGAGGTTCATCTGTGTCATTCTTTGAATCACTGGATCAATGTTATTCTGTTATTCACAAGACCACACGGAGATCCTCAGGCCTACAGAACAGGCAACAGCCAATTCTAGAGGAATCATAAGTTAAGTTTGTTTCAAGGACAGCCTCATGGAGCAGGGGGACCAGACAAATAGAAAGGAAGGTGCATCAAAAATAGCGGGAATATGTTTCAACAACTGTAACAGAATGATTGAGCAGCAGTTCTGTCAGACACTACACAAGCCTGTGCCAATGGATCAACCCACAGGCTCCTATCTTCTAAGCTTATGTGATAAAAACCCCACTGGCATTAAAGGGATCCCTCTTCTTGGTAACCATACAGTTATGATGCAGAATTTGCTCACATTAGTTATTCACCCATATTGTGTGGGGTTTTTTTCAAAAGACAAATGATCAGACAGAAACAGAAGAAAAGGTGAGTCCTTCTCGGCAAGATCGACAAGGGGTGGCCAGATAGTGCAAGGGGGCACCTCTCAATATATCCAGCATGTCTTCTTTGGAATAAACATTTCAGATGCTGAGGGACTGTCCTTGCGTGCACAGCTGAGCTCTTTAAAAAAGAGCAGAAATTACAATAAAGGGACTTATGCCATTCTAAGTTCAACAACTGCAACGTGAGCTGAGTCTGAAGAAAGAAACGGACCTGTCTGAAATCAAAGGAGCAATTTGATAGTTGAGTTACCAGTTGGCAGCTGAGCTGCCATGAGATAAGAAAGGGATCATCTGGAGAACAAATTTTTTATTTCTAATGTTAATATTAGAAGAGCACAAAAATTAATTGTCCTAAACATGCCCCAAGACATGATATCCTTGAATAGTAAAGAACACAGTAAATAGCTTACATTAACACAAAATCTTCACATGAACAGTATCTTTTAATGCTACCAATGCAAATTCAAACACTACCATTTGAGAAAAATAAATTAGTTTCAGGTGTAACTGCTGCTACAGAGAAACTGATCCAGACAACTTATTACTAATTAAAGATGTCACAGCACATTATTTTCTCACTGTACATGCAACAGCATTCCCCAAAAGCATAAATCAAAAGGTTAAAGGCAGACATCAATGATTATAATTGTTCACTCTTACAACAAGAAAAGATGCCCTTTGCCAAGTTACCTACTCTTAAAAAAAAAAACAAAAAAAAAAAAAAAAAAAAAAAAAAAAAAAAAAAAAACAAAAAAAAAAAAAAAAAAAAAAAAAAAAAAAAAAAAAAAAAAAAAACAAAAACACCCAAAAAAACATNGAATGCCTGGACTTTTTATTCAAAATTCCTTCAGAACACAGGATTATCCTTAGTCAGGACAAAAGTTTAGCAAACCCTTTATTTCACTCCCTTCCGTTGTTTCAGGCGGACTTTTCTTCCACACTCCTCTTTTCTCTCACACAGAAATGCTACATCCATGATAAAAAACTAAGACATTTGGTTTTGGCAGCACTCCAACGAAATGAGAAAATCTGGTGCCTGTGAAGTTTTTATTAAGGTATTCAGTGATGCCCTTAGTGACAGCCTGCTTTAGATACCCAGAGTGACAACTGGTAAACTTCCATCAAGAATGCTCATCAAGATGCTTTTTCTCCACAGTCAAATGTATGGACATTGATGTCCAGCAAGTTATTTCTATTTTCCATTACAGTGGACTGGCTAATATCAAAGTTAACGTTGCCATATGCTGCCAACTCGGGTTTATCTGAATTCTAATGAGCAAAACTAGAAATACTCTCCATCTGGCAGAAAGACCAATGTGCACTGAGCCAAATTAGATTTGGACAGTCGGCAGTTATTCTTTAGTAATCCCAATAAGATACGCTGCACAAGATAGCAGCATGAGAAAACTGGAATATGTTGTACCTCATTAACCGTGCCTCTTATCAAGACTCTACTGTGCCTCCTCCTAAACAGACACTCCCCCACTTTTGGGTGAAATCCAAGAAGTGCATATTTCAATTGAAACCAAAATGATTTAAATAACTTTGATCATAGCCTTATTATTTACATAGCACCCGAACAGTTGCAGCATGTTTGTATACTAAACAAAGCCTGCTTCATATAAAGCTGACGAACTAAAGCTCACAACTGAAAAAGATGTAGTAGCCTTGCATATAGCCTTGAAGGCAACAGCAAAAGCCAAAGATTGAATACTTTAGAATTTAATTTTTAATAAGCAAAGCAACTACATGGAAAAAATGAATGCTATAAACAACATTACTTTGTAATTATTTTTTCTTAAACAGTATCTTCATAATGTACAACTCCTTTTTTCCCCCTTTAACTCTTGATAATAAATCATTATGTATGTGTTGTTCCAGTACACCCAGTAATTCACCTTTACTAAAAGAATCTCTTACTCTGTGCAGCAGGAGATTCGTCTAAATCTCATTACATTCAGTGGACAGACTCTCATCAATTACTAAGAAACATCAATCAAACCATGACAACAAAGGTTCTACATATGATACAGTCATTATTTATTGATCAATGTGGACAATTTTATATTTATACTGTTACACATCCTAACCAAGTTTTATTCTTAGTACTATCACAAAACTAAATGGAAAAAAATACAGAATTCAAGGTTCCATGTACTAGATGCAGGACATGTGCTACAACACATACCAAATCAGGTATTGAATCCAAACCTATTTAGCTTCAGGCTATACGTTCTGCCAAAGTGTACTTTTTTTTAATCCCTAGTCCAGAAGCAGAGAAATAATTTCTGTTTTCATTAAAAATAAGGTAACTATAGCCCTCTGTTATTACAAAGAATGAGCAACACTGACTTAAAGGACATAATGCAAAAAAAAAGACTAAGGTAAATTCCCATCCACATTGAGTGTGGGTAACACAATCAGTAATGAATTTAAATACCAATGAAAGATACTCAGATGAGACATTAGAAAACACTTTCATAATAATGACAGTAGGACACTGGAACAAATTGCTTCAGGAAATTTCATCGTTTCCATCACTTTTTTTTTTTTAAACCAGTTAGACAAACATCTGTCAAGACTGGTTTAACTATAGTTTGATCTTGCCTTGCAGCAGAAGAAAAGTATTAGTTGACCTCTCCAAGTCCTCTCCCAGTCCTTTTCCCTACAGTCTTTAATTTCTGCCACTCAGACAAGTATTCTGGACACAACACAGTATTTACCTTACAGGATCCAATGTTCTTTATGAATTTCAAATGCTAATAAAGGAAATAATAACAAACAACGGGGAATAAGTACATCAGCCAACATATATACATCTTGAGTTTGTTCAGGCACTCATATTCATTCCTGAACACTTGAACTGAGGGTAGTTACTGGCTTATAAATATATGCTCCACCACTGCACATTATAATGTCCTAGAATTAATTTACCTTAGAAAAATATCTCCCTGTGGGCTTTGTGCACATGTATTTGTTTTCAAGTAATGGATTTCTCAAACTCAATAACAGTTCTAAACCTAGAATAATTATTTTTAAAAGCTGCTTATATCCATTTTTTCCCTTCTTTTAAAAAAAATAAGTAAAAGGGGTGATTCGGGAAATTCTTCTGGATAAGTGCTTGGCAGATACACATTCCTTGTAATTATTGTCTTCATCTAAAACACTAATCAAGTGACAGAACCAGATATCTATGCAGAAAACCGTCACATCCAGGTTAGGCCCCTCATGCAGTATCTTAAAGAGATGTCAGGGCAAAGTCACCTGTGACGCCTAAGGATTATTTTGATTGCCTTGTCAGTTTTACAGACTAAAACCAGGAACATGCTGTGTCATTTTATAACCATTGTGAATTTAGTACCTTGCAAGGCTGATTTACAGATGTAATTTTAAACCAATGAAATAAACATCACCAGAAAGACAACTCCTTATGGCAAATGATCATGGATGCAACAAAGTCTGACACCCAATGCATTCTGAAAATGATAAAAGTTCAAATTAAAAAAAATGGACATTTATTGAAATTGTCTGGTCTGGCTACCAAACATTGGAACTTTTAAAAAACAAATGAAAAACAATCCCCAAAATTAATTAGCCTCCTACAGTAAATCAAGAATATACAAGTTTGTAACTTTCCTCAAGGTTGTCTTGTAGCTGAGGTACTCATATTACACAAAAAAACTTGTAAGGAGTCAAATATAAAACTAGGCACACAAAGTACTGAATATTTGAACGTTTAATAATGCGTTGATCTTGAACAGAATAGCATTGGTAAGTAAAAATTCATGCACAAAAACCATGAGACCCCGGTACTGTATTTCTTCTTTGGGTAATTTTAATAATTTCAAGTAACTATTTACGAAGGTCTCTCCAGCTCAAAAATATCTGAGGCACAAGCATAAAGATTTTGAAAGATGTACAAACAAAAGATGGAAGAAACAAAACAGGAATATTTTTTTTTTCAGAAACAAAAATCAATTCGAAAAACAAGTATTTGGTTTGAGAAGTCCGAAGATCAACATAGGAAATTACTAAAAATTGCTACCAACTGCATGCAATTTGTGAAAAACAAGGAGACCACACTCAGGAAACGAGATAAATATTCTTACATGAAACAAGACAAGTCGTAACATAATTACATCACAATATGCTAAAGCTCTGGAAGTACAATGCCATTCATTAATCAAAGTCACTCCCCATTTATGGGTTATTTGAAACAACTACTCAAAAATTTAACTGGACATGGCACTTGGGAATCTGCTCTCAGTGACCCTCCTCTGAGCAGGAGGGGTGGACTAGCTGATCTCAAGAGCTCTCTTTCAAGTTCAACCATCCTGTGATTCTGAAATTACTACTAAAACTGCCTTTTCAGTTTTATTTCAATAATAACATTCTGATTATATCGTATCAAAGCTCCTCGAATCTAATTCTGAAATGCAGTAACACCAAGATACCACGGGTTCAATTGTAGTGGCATACGTGCTTCTGAGTTCTTGTGGCTTGAGACAGAATGTGTCTTTAGCCTTAGCATCGATAACATGCCTATTTCTGCACTGGGAATTACAGTATAAAACAAAACTTGGCGAAGTCCAACTCTCTCTCAACTCTTCAAGTATATGACAGGTAAAACCACAAAACTGTCTTGATTATATCTTGGCATGCTCAACAGCAGTCGTGCTCACCAAAATTTGTTAAAATTAAAAATTTCCTTTTCCTGCTCTAAAACGTGACTAACAGTGAACCCTATTTATGCCCAAACACTCAGCAATCAAGGTTAGTCTCTGATATTGTTTACACTGTTAAGATAATCAATGCTGGCAAGACTGGCCTCAAGCCGTCAGATACCACTCCATGAGCAGCCACCCACACCACTGCTCCGTCACACAGGTCTTCTCTGTATAAGAAGTCCTGGCTTTTAGAGGAGAACCACCTCCTCACAAGAATGGCTTCAGTCCACGCAAATGTGTGCACATAGACTTAAATCAGCCAGCAGCAAAACAAGGTTTATAGGAAGACTTTCAGGTGGCAAAATTTATATGGAATTTGCTGAAGATGCAAACTAGGCACTATCCTAGCCTGGACTACTTATCTGAACCTCCAGTGCATGGATTACTTTTCTCGCTGTGCTTTCATTAGCTAAACGGTTTTCTAATTTGCAGTAACTATATGCACGTCTTTTTGTTATTATGAAAGAATATTCTCAGGAATACACATTCCCTAGAACAGAGCACTTCAATACATGCAAACAAAAAGGATTTACATTAGGACTGTTTGCTTACAGATGGTTCTTCAGAACCCAAGTCCTTGCGGGCAGAAGGATTCAAAATAGGTGTCTAAATTATACCCTTATGTGATTAACAACTGTGCCTACACTGAAAATACAGTAACCTGAAATGAAGGAGCCTCTGGGAAAAATGTGATTGCAGGGAATGGATTGCTCACCTAGCGAGCAGCCTACACCAGAGGGGCCCTGAAAATAGGCCGTGACCAAGAGGTTGTGCAATGGTTGGCTATGTTCTCTTTGTAAAGGAAGAGTTGGGCACCTTTAATTTACACAGCACTTAGAAAACAAAACAAAAAAACTGAGTTCATGTCTCTATCTCCATCTGGTGCTCTTCTAATTTTTTAATAAGCTACAAATACACACAGCAGAGGACCTGGCTGAGGGCACTCACTATTTTTGCCTCCCTAACCTGCCCAGCTGTCACAATGCTTTTTTTGGATCTGATCATTCTGCTTATAGTTTCACATTCCTCAAGAGAAACTCCACACCAACAACATTTATCAGAGAAAACGGCCATTTGAGTCAACACTGGCGAGAATAAAGGCCTTCAAGTTCAAGCCCAAATCTGCATGAATATTGAGAAATGACATTAAGTACATGACAAACAAATAACTTATCACAGAAGTGCATTCAAATATTTTGAACACAGTTCCGTCTTTTTTTTTGAGGAAGTCTTTTAGATGATACTTTAAAATACTTCCTAAAACTCAAACTAATTAAAGCTGATCGTGGTAGAAACAAGCTTCATCGACCAGCCAACTTTAAATATTTATTCACTTGAGATTTCAATGTAGTTAGAATGGAATATCAAGCAACTTGTTTGAACTCTGAACTTCAGCTGACAGAGCTGTTTCTGGGTTGTTGAACTGTACTCTCCTGTATCATTCTATGTTCTTCCTCCAAAAGATAGCAATAAAAAAAAAATTATCAAGACAATTAAAAAAACCCCCACCAATAAAATGACAATATATTTGCCGTGTCAACTTTATTGGAATTCCATTTTGGCTTTTAAGAACTTAAGTAAACAGATTAAGAACTCCACAAGCACTACTACCCTGCAGCATATTCTGAAGATTAAAAAATTAAAGTCTGCTAAGTAAGGCTAATTCATGTCAAAGCTTTTAGATTTCTAATAGTATCATGAGTTACTGGTGGGTAAAGGAGTAGAAAGAGTAAGCTCCTTAAGAATGTTATGCCCATCTGTGAGTGCCATCTGTCAAAGAAATCCCGAAAGAAGAGGCTAACAAGGAATCCAGAATATGCCCAGCTGTTGCACTGTAAATTACTACCTATGCCAGAAGACCTAAACACATATTTCTAGGCAGATAAATGTTTTCTTTCCTTTTGATTCTCATTTTAGACATGCAGTCTCTGCTCTGTGCATTTCAGTACAACCACACACAGTCTCTGAAACAGCTGACGGCACTGAATAATTCTGAGAGTAAATAAGACACCATAAACTGAGGACTTGAACTAGCTTCAATAACCACAGTCAAAAAACCATTATACACATTCATTTTTTTAAAATCCACCCATCATACTAAGAAACCAATTCACAGAATAATGTTCACTCAGAAGCTCTTTGGACAACTTACCAAGTTTTTAATATATACTATTATATGTCTTTGTATGTGTATCTGTACAGGACACACCTACGTGTTTTTAATTGTCAAGGGTATTTATAAGTGGCCTGATCTTAAGCAAGCTATTAGTTGCAAATCACTAGAAAATTTCTGGGACTGATAAAGAAACAAACTGACCTGCTGGATCCACACTGGGTTGCATCCCACAGCAACTCTCCCCTGGTCCTTTTCTATCTTCCTCCGGGAATAAACACACAGATACAAATACACCGAGAATTATGGGAGGTGAGGGAAAGGGAGATCTGTACAGAAATGAGTTCTGAGATCACTTAATGCTTTTCATTTTTCCAACCGAATGATATACAGTCTTAATATGAGGTTGATTTTATCCCTTTCCCTTCCATTTATTTGATCAGCAATAAAAAACGATGAAAAATATATTAAAGGGAGAGGGGGAAACAGACAGAAGAACACAGAACCTACTTTAAAGACACTTAAAATATTCAGGATTAGGGAGCACACTACAAAAATTTAAATGAATTGTTTGTTGTTCCTGAGTTATGTGGGAAACAGAACAAATATAAGATGCAAAGCTGCAAGCAAACCCTGGAGGCTAAAAAAAAACCCAAAAGTTTACAAGGAGAAGAAAACCAATGCCATCCCAAGAGAACAAATATATACATCAAATACTTGCCATAGCCCTTGCAATATGTGAAGAAGCATTGTTATATCCTATGTTTTACTGCTCTTCTCCCAGGCTAGTAGGGCTTTAGATTTCACATATTTTTTTGAAAGGCTGCCCAGCAGAAGAAGAATGTTTCCGAAAACAACACTACTATACAGCCATTTTAATGTGCTGCACAAAACCTTTGCTTTCTTCCTCCTTCACCTAATAAAGGTTTATTCAGCAGTTACACAGATGCTTGTGATTCCTCTTTTTTTTTAATGGAAGTCAGTGTCGTTAAGAATATCTACCCCTCTCCTAAAAAAAAGGGAGGGGAGGAGAGAGAAGAGGCTGTTTAAAAACAACATACAAAAGCATAGCTTTTCCAAATCTGCCTTCTACTTAACTGTGCCCCAAATTAACAGTATATAGGTTAAATGCTAATTGGAAAGAAGATTCCTTCCTAGTGAGTAAGTAAAAAGTAGAACAGTGGAGACCAAAGAACCTACTACTTCTGAAATAATAAAACTAAATTTTAGGATAATCTCTCGCTTCCCCTCATCTTGATCATGTTCTTTACTGTATTGCAAATATGGCATTGTATTTATTACCTTTGGGTTGTTTGCAAAAAGAAAAAGTTATCATAAATTAATGAATAACTGTGTTGAAGGAATTCTAATCATAAGTTGTCAAATACAGCAGAAGATACTGCCATGGAACACAAGAAATGCAAAGCAACTGTTTTTACGTACAGAGAAAAAAGTAAGAGCATCTATATATATATGCAAGGGAAGAAGAAAAAATGTATTTCACTGGAAATTGATACCACTCCGTGTTATTACTCACTACATGTCAACCACCAACCCGACCAATGTTGATACAGGCTGAATCAAAGCCTTGCAGGAAGCACCAAGGGAAAGAGCAAGTGCCTTACAGGAGCGTACACGTGCAAGGCTGTACACTGGAAAGAAGGAAGCAACAGGACTGTACTGTCTCCTGCATGACATTCCACAGGCAGGTGAGAAGTCACAACATGACCCTCTCATGAAATTCTCAGCCAAGTCCTCCACAGGGAGGAGAGCACACAGGGTGGAAGAGACCACCAGTGGAAGGAGCTGAAGAAGGACATAAATGGCTATAAATTCATGAGGAAAACAGAACTGAAGAAACATAAAAATTCTCCCACCTCTGTCCCGTTGTGATTTTTTTCTTTACTGTATCACTCAGGAATCCAAAGTAATTTTTAAAGGGTGAAAGGCCAACATTTATGCCTAGCTGCTCACCTTCAGAGTCCTGATAGGCACCTGTCTGCTGAAAGCCAGCCCTA
This sequence comes from Cephalopterus ornatus, assembly GCA_013396775.1. Taxonomy (NCBI): domain Eukaryota; kingdom Metazoa; phylum Chordata; class Aves; order Passeriformes; family Cotingidae; genus Cephalopterus; species Cephalopterus ornatus. The sequence goes on from VZRE01012498.1 coordinate 538,657, forward strand.
ATGCCCTGCACTGCAGCAGTTGTGCCAGGCACACCAATCAAACCCAAAAAACCAGCCTTACTTAAACCTGAACACAAGGGAAGCTGGGAATGAATCATTTCAGTTGGAAGCCCTACTCTGACTGGTAAAAGAAGATACATTTTACATTATTATTTGGCATCAGCTTTTTTGTTGTGTTGAGCTCATTCAGTGTGAAATTGTACGGGTTTGTTTCTGACCGTATCGAGGGGGACTGCAAGATGGGTTAGGACACTCCCTAGAAGTCTCCTGTGCCCATCTGAAAAACAGTTTTCCTACTTCTTAAAAGATTTTTTCTTACTTTGTTATATTGAGACAGTAGAGTGCTTTCCTTTTTTGACACTAACATTGCATTCAAAGTAACAGATTTCTGGCCTGTATAATGAGGGTTTGGATTTTCATTTTAACTCCTTGGACTCGGGGGTTCTTCTACCCTGTCTGCTTTTTCAGACTGAGAAAATTTGGGTGAGAATTCTGTAAGAGACCGAGGCTATGATTCTTCATCTGACCCTGGGATACCAAGCAAGATGTGAAACAGTCTGGGGATTTCTTCTCCTCAGAAAGACCAGCTCCTTGACCCTTCTTTGCTGTAGAGCATAAACATGTATGGAAGCAGAATGGAAAGGACAGAAAACAGGGAAAAGCAGGATGTGAGCCATGTGAGGATGTGCTTCCATTTCCTAGCCTGCCTACTGATTAATTAGTAACAGACTTTTTTTTTTTTTCAATTGTGGTTTTTCACACTGCATAACTGCAGAAAGGAGGAGTTTGTCAGAGAATTTTTGAGTCTTCAAAATGCTGAAAAGCAGCACCCTGTGCAGACAGCTGAAGGTGGTAAGAGGCAGCTTGTACTCAGGCAAGAGTCAAGTCTGCTGAAGCCCCCAGGTGAACCAGAAACCTGCATCTCAGAGAAAACTACAGAAAGTGATTCCACCTTTGCCATTTTTAGATCCTATCACTGAATACAACAACAGAATTCATACTGAGAAGTGACAATGAGAAAACATATAGTAGGAATCTAGGTACTTCATAGCACTGCTTATCTTTTTATTAGAGATTAAAGATATGACTGATTTCATGTGCCTAAATTACAAGGGTTGTATTAAAGATAGATTCCAAAGAAGAACTGCAGCTACTGAGTGAAAGCTGGGGCTGAATTCACAAATTTAGAAGAAAGTCAGAGAATATTATCTTAGAACAAACAGTTATTTAGGAATATACAAAAGTACAACACACACCACCCCTCACACCCTCCAAGTCATTCATCTCTTGCTCCCCTTCTGGCTTCCCTCACTCTCATGCTTGTTTTCTGTCTAGTCTTCTCTTCTGTTTAAATTGCTGGTCACTTGGAGGATCAAATTGCTATTTTCAGTCACTTAACCTACATTTAATCTCATTGTTGCTTGCCTGTTTAAGTAGAATTAGTTGGCTCCCGTGCACCTAATGGCTACTGAGGAGTCTGACCGTAAGTCTTTGTCTATTTGTAATGTCACAGAAGGTGCACTTCAGAACTCCCATAACAAGCAGTTTTAGCTAGTTTTGACACTAATTTTTACAGAGTTGATGGATATTTGAACTTATGTGGCTTGATGAATGCATGTATTGATCACTGCTGTCTGGCTGAGACTCAGCATTGCCTTCCTCTCTTTGGAAACCAAATTTTGTAAAGCAGGGAACAGCAGTTCGGAACTTAAACTAGCAAGTAGACCTACTGCATCTATAAATGATTTATTAACATGATACAATAAGGAGAGTTAAATTTGGATATGTGTTACAGCTGATCTACTTCAGGAAAAGTCCGAGTAAAAACACAAAGTAAAAGTTTTACTCAATTTTACTGCAAAGTGTGAATCAAAGATTGTTCCTAATTAGTGCCTGTGCCTCAGCTCCACTCAAGAGTGCCTTTTCTGAACTCACCACCAGCCAAATGACTTTTAGCAGGGTGTTTATTTTAAAAAATTTTTTTTTAAAAAAATTGATGTTTTTTCACAGTTCTTGACATTATCAACTCCATTACCAAAGTATGATGAGAAAACGGTGCTTCCTAAGTAAGCGAAGTTACCCATATGCCTAACACTATTCTTTTCACAGATTCAAAGAGAGATGCCTATTCTCTGATGAAACATTAGAAAGCAATGGGAGCTGTTGAAATATTAAATTTCTAGTATTCAACTTCTGATGATTTTTTCCTAAATAGATCACAGAATCATAGAATACCAGGTTGGAAAGGACCACAAGGATCATCTGGTCCAACCTTTCTTGGCAAAAACACAGTCTAGACAAGAGGTTCTAACACCCTGTCGAGCTGTTGGACAACTCAATACTGGTTCCTTTAATAAACAAAAACATTCCTTAAAACGTCTGTGTAAATTTTCTTCTTTTTTTTTTTTCCCCTCATGGATCTGGAACTGAGGAGTATACAAACCAAATAACAGTGGTAAAGCACTGCCTGCCTTATATTTAATATAACAATTATAAACCCAGAACTGAGATGTGAACGTCATAGACGTTCACTGAAATAAAATCATGGCTCAAAAATGTCTGTTAGAAAAGAGGTTTACTAAAAAGCCTCTGCCACTCTGCTGAAAACTGCATCTACTGAGGTTAAATTCAGCTCAGACATTGCATGGACATGAAACCTTGCACTGGCACCAGGTGAATCAGCTGGCCTGAAAGACCAGACTGGGTAAATAATTTAGCTGTCTGCTTCAAGATAATACTTTTTGAAAGTCACGTGCATCTTATCAGATAAATTCTGATAATTTTCTGGCATTTCCCCCTCCTACATTTCAGTTTTATTAGTATTTTAAAGACTTAGATACAAGACGCTAAAAAATTATAATGGTAAAAGACAACCATCAATTATTGACACTTTAATAGTATGTAATACTAAGAGAAGATCAGTTATTTAGGAGCAATAACAAGTATTAACCAGTTGAATTCTGTTGAAGCTATCCATGTTTTTCCTCTTAGCTAGACCAAATTTTCCAGTTTTCTTTTATCTGTCTATGGTCAGTTTTCAAGTCCCTGAATAAAGCCTCTTGAAGGAACCAGCTCTGACCTCCAGTGAAGTAGCACACAGCAGGTAAGGCATTCAGATTTCTTCTACTTAATGTATTATGCAAATGTAATTATAAGTCTTGCTAAGATTACTACTGGTGCTATTTGAATGTTGTACAAACTAGTATCACACCATCAGATGCTTTCAGCCAAGAATTCTCATTACCATAAAGCACATATGAAGTTGCAGCCTGTAGTATGAATCCCACACAAGCATGTGTATCTCAACTATTTCACACACTACCTGCATTTTCACCTTAAATGTACATTTGCTTCTCAGTAACTGCTGCAATATGCCCAAGCAGACCACTAACAGAGAATTTCAATCAAAAAAGAACCCAAGAACTACATCAGGATTTATGCCAAAAATTTCTAACAGGATACCAAAACTTACTTCAATCCTGCTCAGGATAATCTGTTTTCATGTGGCAACAGGAATTTCCTGTTTCAGAAACAATTTTATTACTTCATCACTATTTCTAGAACAGAGGGATTAAAAGATTTTTTTGATGCTGCTAATAATATTCTATACATGTTACATTGCACTGATCTGGTACTAAGGAACTGGGAGGCAATAGCAGAGACAAGGCGTGTTTGTGAAATGCTTATTGATCTGAATCACACTGATACAGCCAAAACGTTACAAAACACTGTCCTAACCCACAGAAATCAGTTCCTGCAACAGGAAGACACACACTTAATGCTACAGTGAAAATCTAAATTCTTTTTTTCACATGATATCCTTAAAAATGCTTCAGCCTTACAGGTTTCATCTTAGTTTTATCGAGACACACACAGTTAGTGTAAACTGGGAAGAAGGAAGATAAATACACTGAGACACAGTTTTAGCAGGCAGGAACATAGATACTGGCAACACGCTCCAAAGATTAGGGAAATCAGCAATCTATTTTGCATTCATGTAGATACTGGCAAAGTACAGAATTTACTAAATAATTTTAAAATTATGGGACAGAAATTTTTTAGTGTTGATATATTCATAGAAAAAGCAGGAAAACGACAGAACAAGCAGAATGGGATAACAAAACTCTTATCTCCCCAGGGAAACCACATTGAACAGCTTCTATGTTTGTGTTTCTAATGAACTGGCATAATTCTTGATGACAGACTTTTTTTAAAATTTATCATAGACTGTTAAGGTCAAATATCATTTATTAGAAATCAGTTGTCCTTCACTGGAATTAAATCTGTGAGAAAGGATGCAAAGGTCTGATTTGATGTCAGATGCTACAGCACACAAATGCTGCATCACTTGTCCATGATATCCTCAGAACTCTGATTTTTCAGTAAGAGACAAGTTAATTCCACTTACAATATTCAACTGGCAAACAGGTTGTTTTACATTTCAGCATTCTCAACTCTCCTAAGCATGTGACTGTCAAAAGCAACTGTGAGATCAGTAATACAGAATCCCAGGCAAATATTTTCCAAGAACTATGGTTTTAAAGGAACAAGGTAAGCAAAGACTGACTCCATGTTTACAAAAGAATTGTGACTTGACAGTTATTTCTTTTGGGGTACATTGACAAGTGCCGTCAATATAAGTCATATTTTTGTTACTTCATTTCCTACCATTCTTTTGAATTTTACATTCTTAAAAAGGAATACCAGCTTTGTGATGCAGGTGAACAGGAAGAGAATGTTATTTGGAGCTATTGCAGGCAGAAAACATGTAGACTATACTAACACTAAACAACTTTCACTTCCTTAAATATAATGTGCGATACTTAGAATGATTAACGAGGAATACCACATTAGACCAGGCAAACACTGGGAGCAAAATACGAATTCCTTTCTGTGCACAATTCATCAGGATCTGGTAATTTTTGTCACATATTATGAGAGACAGAATTCTGTGTTAAAATGGGTTTAGATTTTTTTTCAGGTAAGAAAGAACGTCACTGAAAGAACAAACGACAGTACTAGCAAAGGTATTGGTAAGAAACTGGCTAAAAGAAAGATGACAATGCACAGTGCTGAAAGAGGACATAAAATCAGAAGAAGATTATTTGTGATAATCCTCCAGGATCAGTTTTGAAACTGAAGACTATAATAACAGAAATCAGATTACATTTAACAGTGTAAAATGTAAATACCTTCCCGTTGAGTGCAACAGCAGAAACTTCACTTATACACTAAGAGCTTATCAACAGTAAATGACAGAAGGAACTGGGTATATCAAATCATTATACTACATCTGTACCCTTTCAGTGTGATGGAACCATGGCTCTTGGTTTCTCTGGGAAAAATGTTCTAGCAGAGAGAGAAATACTGCAGCTAGAACACAAGCTCTTTCTAAAATGGTATCCGGAAAAATATTTACAATCTCTGTCAGTATAGTTTCATAATGACGTCTGACAACTGTAAGACTGAACAACTTGAAAAATGATCATACTCGAAATTGGCATGAAACACGACTTCAAAAATTGCGATCTGTAAAAGAAAACCCTAAAATATTAACTTACACATAAAGATACTTCAGGCTACCAAACGTGCCAAAATGTAACTGTAGCTCCAATAGTATGAAACAAACCAAAACCAAGTAGTCACTGTGCTACAGAAATTTAGTCCTTTGTCATCACTATAGCGTTAGACTCACACATAAATAAATAAACATTGTATTTTCCAGTTCTTCTATTTTGCAACACCGTTCCATGATCAAACCCAGTGTTTGAAATACAGCATATGTGGATTTCTTATTTACTGTAGTTCCAAAACCTACTTGCCTTTTTGGAAGTATTCATAAATCTAAGAGTTCCACAAACTTCCAGCTGTAGCTTGGCTGTTCCTACACCTACAATGTATTTATATGTAAAATTAGTTTTAAATTAGCCTGTATCATCTCTGGCACCTGAACGTGATTGTAATATTATGCTTTTTTTAGAAGGTCACTCCACTAGAGATCAAAACTTCACTTTCACCCTTTTACACAGCAATATTTTATAGTTTTTTTAAAGCAACTCTTAGGAAAGAACAATAGCTCTATTTAATAGAAAGGCCCCTATTGTGCTTAATTCATGGCAAAAAGATAACAATTTGAGGAAAAGAATTTGAAAACAATACATTCGTTATTTTTACAAAACAGAAATTGAGGGAAAGAATAAAAATGTATCCGAAAGACTATCATCCCATAAGGCATTCAAAATGTGTTTGGGAAAGTTCAACCTGTAACGTAACCTTTATTCCAACCAAAAGGCAAGGATACATGCAGAATTAAGCCAGACCAATTTTGAAGCATTTGTCTACAGTTTTCCTACTGTGTCACGCAGCAAAAGACATATGACACAAACAGTCCAGTGTGAGTTTTTGCTTTCCTTGTGGTTAGAAAACAGACAAACAAATCATACTGACACGCGTGCTTCCAAATATAATAAGCACTGTGACATTGGCATAAAACTCTTCACAGCAACACACTAAGGAAAGAACCGTAGCCAGAGGCTATAAAGGAAGAAATGCATTTGGTCAAAATGTATCCCAGTATCACCAGTACCTGCAGTAGTTCGGCAGAAAAAACATCCCAGAAATTTAAAAATAAAGACAAATAAAGAGTACAGTTTGCTCAAACACAGTAAAATTATGCTTATTAAGAATAAAGTGTTATTGGAAAAGCCTTTGTATTCAAGTTGCATAAGTAAAAAACTTTTTCTTTTCACATAAAAACAAGGCACAATGTTTCCTTAAAAATAGAGCAAATACATATTTTTAAAATCTCTCAGAAAGGAACTTAAGGCCTGTATTTTCAGCCCTTAAACTTAAGCAGAACTCTAAAAGAGCTGTACTTGTATAAAAGCAAATTCCTTTCTGTGCTAAAAGTTCAATTTCCTATATGAGGAAGACATCACTGCTACTGTTAGATCAGATTCAGATCAGATTTTAGCCCCTCCTCCCCATTTTTTCTTCCTTTTCCTCTACCAGTATTTTCTCTTTGTACCTTTCTAATGCCCTTTTCCAGGACTTCACACGGTGTATCTGGTTAAGAATTACTGAGTTACAGTGGCAGTAATATCACTGCTTCCTGCTGCACAAGGAAATGCTAAAGGCCCCCCTCAACAGCTAATAAAGAAAAACTGAACAGCATAAATATCACAGCACCTGAGTCAATAAAGATTTTAATACAACTTTTCAGATAAAGCTCCACAAGGTCTTGCTTCTCTGACCCCAACCATGAAGCCTTCCATAAACGAACCAAGCCTGACCTTATGCAAGCATCTGCTTGGTAAGCAGTATTCTAATTTGCAGGATGTTAAGTGACCTATTTTTTCTCATTTAAGAAGTTAAAACCTAGCAATATTTTGCTGTTATTAAAAAGGACCATGAGGTAGGCTCTTCTAACAATACAGTAACAGCTCTTCTGGAAATGTAGGAGGGAAATGCTTACTGTAGAATAGCTTCAATGTAGACAAGGTTATTCGGACTGGTACTTCCTTAACTGCCCTTTCAGGAATCAGATTCTTGCATTGATATCTTATTATAATTAGGTATATTGCAAGGTTATCTTAACTTACTATGAAAAAAGGAAGTACTACACTTAGTGGCTGAGGCAACTGCCATTTAATTCAGAAATTCAAATACTAAATTTCTACTTGTCTGATCTGAAAGTTCAGATAGTGAAAACATTTTCACTCCAAATCCACCAAATATTCACTGGGAAGAATGCTTTAGCATGGAATCAGGTAAAAGACAATGGTTTAAAAATCACTTCTTATAATGTATTCAAGCATCTCAGTGTTATGATTTTATACTAACACTGCAGGAATGTCAAACTGTAAAGACAACTCATTATTGCTCACTTATGCAAGGACAAATCTACATGACACTCCAAGTCAGATAATGATAATGAATTTGTCCTGTGCATCTTCTAATCTTATCTAATCTAATAATATAAACTCAATTGTATTTCAAATACAAAAGAGGAAGCAAAGGGCACATAGTCATAAATAAAATAGAGGCTGTCTAAGGAGGAACTGGAGGAACACATAGGGTATTAATAAATGAAAATTGGAGACACAATGAAAGGAGGTAATTATGAAATAAATACTGTGTTCACAAAGAGATAATGATTTGGAAAATCTGCAGGAGAAAAAACACAAGACAGTTAGCTTCCCGTAAGAAAAGAACAATTATAATTGAGAATAATGAAGACTCCATCACACAACTGCCATCCTCATTTCTGTCTGCATCATTCTGAACTTAATAAACGATCAAAAATCATGGAAAGCGTTACCTACAAACTCTATCCTCATCCACCAAACAAACACCTAATTACACCCTGAGAACCACAGTCACGGGGGCCAAAAATTCAGAAATAAGGAAGATGTTTTTGTCCTACTTTCCTGATGTTGATTTTGGATACCAAAGAAAGCAGCAGGAAAAAGTATTTCCAGGTCTGAAACAATCAGAAAAGAATGAGTGTAAAATTATAGCCTAACTCACATAAAAACAGCTTGCAAATGGGAATGTTTTGTCCTCAAAAGGAGTTATTCATTTCCACAAACACCTCCAGCTTCATAAGACATTGAAACAGATCTCATGTCGGAGGTGTACAACTGTTCCAATGTGGACTTTTTCATGCAAACACTGAAGAAGTAAAATGAATCTTTATCCTAGAGAGTAGGAGCTTTTAGAAAGTTTCCTCACTTTTAGCATCCACTGAGCGTTGCTATAAACATTATTACTTGGAAGGAAGACCACAGGTTTTTCTGTAGAAGACTTTTGGCTTTAATAACTTTCCCCTTAAGGGTTAAAAAAGATCCTTTCCAATCAAACTTTATTTCTTGTGCATCTCCCTCACTTTCAATTTTAGAAGGGTTTACACGCTTCTGTTTTATGACAGCCACAGCAAGTTCCTACCTAAACAGCATTACGTACCACCTGACAGAGTGCTCACACCATCTGCCTTTTAAGCAACTGCACCCAGAAGAAAAATCTACGTGACAAAGAAAAAAAGTCTTCATATCTACACACTACTCCTTTTCCTATGAACCTTCTTTCTCATGAAGGTGTAATTGCACTAGCTAAAGGACAGGTAGGGACTCGCCAGAAAGAACGGAGGGGTGCGCTCCTTGCCTTGCTGCCTTCCTCAGCTGACAATGATCAAGAATCTCCTTCTTTAGGAGACATGAAAAGTCAGGACATGAAAAGGGAAGGTTTTATTGCTGAGGTTATTATAGCTCATGACATTTTACATACTCCATCTCCACCTGTTTCTCACGTCCCTTTTTCTTTAAAATCACAGAGCTGAAAAAATCGCTGGATATCTCAAACACCACTCAATGTATGTAGGAGAAAAACAGGCACAATGTGATGAACACAGATTTTATTGGAAAGACTGGCTTTAAGCAACTTCCTATTATTCTCCTTCATCAGATGAGAAATTTGATCTAGGTTAGTTAAAATGTGAAGTTACTTCTCACTTGGACTGGTGCCCTTGTTCAGTCCCCTGCACAGTGCCACAAACCTTTGTTTCAGCAGGGCTGAGGGGATGTTTGGAGCTTGGGTCTTGGGGAGAAAGGAACAACAGCAGAAGAAAAGGCCGAAGGGTACGTTTGTAAAAGCACCTCTGCTGAAAGGACCACTAAAGGCTACTATCACTTAAGGCACTGGATTTAGGATTTCTAAAGTCTTTCTGCTTGAATAACACAGAATATCTATATATCTATATATGGGTCTACACTAGCTCAGTCACCCATTGCACAGCTTTCACTTAAATTAACACTCCCACTAGACATTCTAAGAAACCATTTGCCTTCTACATGATGGTACAGCCAGTGTAATCCACCAGCTCTTGGCAATCCAAGCATCTATGGGTCTTTTTATTTCAAAATACTTCTGGGTCATCACAGGCTCCTTTGGAAATCCTACCAACAAACTCTAGTCAAATAGCATTAACCTCATACAGTCCCCACTGCAAGTCAGATGTCACCCCGAGGGCACACTGTGAGAGCAGCTGCCAGCATTTGCACCATATGGGGTCACAAAGCAAAATGAAAGCCCGGAGCTCATAAAGATAACCTTTGTATCCAGCCCCTCTTCAGTGGAAAAACAGAGCAGAAACACAGCCCAGATTCACAGAGCTCTCCTACCTCTGTCAAGGAATACCTTGTAAGGAAGCATCGGCTTACCAAATACTCACTAAAATAACTTTCTGTCCTGCAGTTTTCCATGTAAAACTAAACCATGCCACATCTCAAAGCAATGCATTTTCAGTAACTATCAAAATAACTTTATGTTATTTCTTCCTTATTTTTCTAGCCCTGTTTCCTTCACTCTCAGCACTTTGTAAGGACATCTTCATGTGTGTATTCAACATTATGTCTCTTGCAAAGTTTGGTAAACATTTAAAATACAATGTTGCTTTCTTTCAAACCCACAATTACGGCTCAGTTTACCAAAGGCCACAGCACTTGGCTCATCCCTGTGCCAATTCAACTCAGACATAGCGCGCAATGCAGCTAACTCCCTAGATGGGCCTTCCACCCCCGAATTTTCCACTTAAGTAAATTAATGATCAGGAAAGATGGGATACACCCAGAAGACAGAAAACCACTTATTCAGCAAGACAAAAATGGATACGCTGGCACGGAAACTTAGAGTTGAAAGTGAAATGCATCCTACGAAGAATCCCAGATTTCAGCTGCCTGCTAACGACAGTAAATATTTCAGGGATGTCCCTAAGACGATTTCTACTGAGGACAAATAGTACCTTCTTGTCGAAAGCAGAGAGGCTGGTCTGATAGGGAAGAGATGGTTCTTTTATCCCTCTAATGGATTTATTCCCTTATGTTCAATATTTCTCAGAAAGGATGTCACTTCCACAGAGAATTCTGCTGCTCTACATTTTAAGAACTCAAATGTTCCAGTGAAGCTCAGCTTAAAATTCAGAAGCTGACAGAGAAAACAGGAAGAAAAAAACCAAATACCTGGTGGTTTAAACGCTAAAATCCTTCCAACTAAAAGATGGCAGCAACTAGAAATCCAGAAACACACTGATGGAGCTAACTGTAATCTCACATACGTTCTGAAGTAGGCATGTTTATGCTTTGCACGCCTATCTTTTCACATGCAAAAGACAACATCTGAAATCTATGTAACTTAAGAGTTTGCCCTGTAGTCTTAACTATCCTCCCATAAACTTAACCAACAAAAATAATAATTAACATAGGTGCCTCATAATCCTTCCAAAATATTTTCTTAGTAAGAAGGTAAGTAAGGATTGTTTTACCATTCAATAGAAAAAGATGACTGTTTAATGTGGGTGTGTGCCAATGTATGAAAACTATTTTAAATCAGTATTTTTGCAGTGGTCTGGAAGATCATGAGACTAAATGCTGAACGCTCCCTAGCTGCAAACTGGCTCTGCCCTGAATCACTGTGCAACCCTGCATATTAAAAATAGGAGGAGGAAAGAAAGTCAAGATAAAGATTATTTAAGCACATTAACACTTATAATTCTGTACTATTCAAGAAGCTGGAATGTCCCAAATTAAATTTAGGACAGAGGCAGACTTAGATGCACCCCTACTAAAGGCCTGCCTGGGAAGCCAGCACAAAAGGCAGCAGCACTGACACAGTGCAGGGGTGTGCAAAGCCACCAGTGGCACACTCACTGTGCCTGGCACTAGGACCTGCCCGTAGGGCATCTTCTGCAATCCTCAGGGGAAATTTCTTCCCATGGCAACCAGGCCTTCTCAAGTCTTTTTAATTAAAATTTAGACAAAACCAAGCATTTCCACTTTACATGAAACCTAGAGAAAATGTGGGTCACCAATAAAATCATTAAGGAGTTGTAAAAAAAAAAGAAATTTTATGTGTTTGAGGTAATGCAACACACATAAATAAAGTGCAGCTACCGAGCTTGAATTGATAAGAGTCTTACTGCAGTCCACACCTGGATATCTGATAATGCATGCAAACATGAGCTTTTAACATATGCCATGAGGAAGAATTAAGTAACAACACAACCTTGAAAATGAAATTAATATTTGTGCATGTAGAGACTTTTTTCAGAGGAAAAAAAAAGGAAAACAAAGAAATTATGCTAAAACTATATAAATTCTTACCCTGTATGATATTGCAGTTTGCAGAAAACTAGCACAAGGCAATATTTGACCTTGGCCTACAAGCAAGCATCACTTCATTAGCACAAATTTGTAATTTAAGGTATCAGGGGTAGGTAGGTTTACATGAAGTCCCAAGGAATCGGTGCATTTGTGAGAGATAGATACACTTACGTTATTTCTCATTGTGAACACCTGCACCTATATTTAACTTCAATGAAGTTTTCTTCCTAAAGCTATCCTTGGAGCTGCCAACATCATTTGGTAATGCCAGAACTGGTGCATTTATAACAATTGCAAAAGCTACAATACATATTATAGAAAAGGCCATTTTGCTAACGTTCTGAGCCATCATTTAACTATCAGGTGAAATACCACATGATTTTTTCATAGAAATTAATTAATTAGAAATGAAAAGTTATCCAAGTTCTATGTTCCGATTGATGTTCTCTCAGAAATACTGCATCACATATATATTTAAACTAAAAAGTGGATAAAACCAGGGGAAATATTACAAGTACCCTAAAAATGCTAGTATTGATGTTATTTTCAGTTAGTAACTTTCCTCTTCCTTAATTTCATTAGGTATTAGGAGACAGCTTTGAAAACATCATTCAATTTCCCTGCACAATTTTATTAGTACCTGTATTTTGATCTCCTTCCCTCTATAAATTCATCCTGTAATCCCACAATACCAGTGCAGAAATGGCATTCAAATCTGGAACTCCAAAACCTGAAATACAGTCCTTAAAGTAATGCTGAGGCTTGTTTGTGTTTGACAGTTCAGAAACTTGGCCAATGTACTTTTTGAAAGAAAAATGTCTTGCATTTGACACCGGAGTGGTCTGCACACAAATAGCCACTGCAATCAGCATCACTCCCAAACAAAACTAACTCACAACAAAAAAATTATTAATGCTAGAAAAATGCAACAGGAGTGACACAATTAGAGTAAAAAGAGAAATATAATTTTTAAAAGGCACAAAAACATTCAGAGAAAAATAGAAAACTATCATCAAAGTACAACACTATGCACGGTTAATGTGAAAATCTATCCTGAAAGAACTGGGGCACTAAAAGGAAACAAAACAAAGCAATCTGCTACCTCATTGTACAAAAAAAGCCTTGACCTAAACATGCCTAAAGCATGGTTTCTAGTTCAGTAGCTGTAACTCAGATCAAACCCTGATGCATACTGGTTAGTCATCTGAAAGATCACTACTGCAGCTGCTACATTAATCCACCTTTTAGTAGTATTTCCTTCTTCTTCTCCTATGTCCTTCGCTGAGTGCAACACACTCCCAAAAAAGGATGTGACCACCACGGTTAAACTTTCAGGAAAAGAGCATTAGTGGCATTTAGATGATATGCTTTCTTTTCCTTTCTTCTGCCTTACCAGTTGCAAACATCTTAATAAAACTAACAGTGGAACAGGTCTCATTTCAAAGGGTGATCATTTAACATATACTCAAGTGCTCTTTACATTTTTAATCTTGCCAAACATGCCCCTATAAACAGGCATTGTATTACAGCAGTACTAATGATAAAATGCCAAAGTGGCATTGAGAACTTTATAAACATGTGAACCTCGCTGGCAAAGTCACAGGTCAAACAATAAAGGACTGGGAATGTACAGGTTTGGGTGTGGTTTTTTTTTTTGTTACACATTCATAGCAGTAAATATGAAAGCTTAATAATTAGCATGTTGTTTTCAACTGCAATGCTGCTTATCTTCCAGCCCAAATTTTACAGCAACACCTGTTTCATCCTGGGGACATGAACTGTTTGAGGATGGAAACATTGCATCTGTTGCATATTACATGCTAACAGTGCTGATTACAAAGGTTTTGATCCCTTTGGAGGAAAAGGTAGGGATTTGTTCTTCTGGGAAGAGTTACTACTCCATATGCAGACTCACTGGGTAAAAGTCAACTTACAGAGTACATGAAGTTCTCTGGACCTGGTAACAGGAGACAGCACCTCACCAATTTACCCACAAAGATATTTTAAAAGTTAGATCCAAATTAAACTGAAACCAAAAACCTTTGACATCAGGTCCTAAGGAAAAAATTTTTTTTTTTTCAGAAATAACAGTTGAAATTTTCAGCATTCAAGAAGAGTATTCTGTTTGGGTTCTTCCATATGACGTTATCACACAAAGCTCTCTTTAGCAGGTAAACACAGTTCTTCAACAAAACTATCACACTGCAAAATATTCCTGAGGTCCAATTTGCAGCTTAGCACCATCCCACCTTAAAGCACTTCTAGCTACAGATCTTTCATGAAAGGCCAGAATCTTAAAGGAAACAAAACACAACCCAGTAACACACCAAAACCAACCGCAATACACCTTTTGGACAAAAAGGAAAAAAAACCCAAACCACCTTTTCTGCAGTGAAGCAGCCAAATGGGAACAGTAAAAAAAGGCATACTTAGTACAGACTCTAATTAAGAGTGATAGGTGGATGTATCAAACAAGCTCATTCTGCCAACTTAATGATTCAGCTTAAAGAACTGGGAGTTTTCCTCCTGACTTCTGTCAGTCAAGTACATCTGTTGAGCACAGTTGAAAATTCTGCCTCTTGTAAGGTAATATCTTCCTTTGCATACAAGAATGACCATGGAATTCAGTAGAGAATTATACATTAAAGAAAAGATGATACTAGTTTTGTGGAAAAATCAATCACAGTCTCCAAAACAAATACACATGAATGACTTAACATTTTCCTTTGAATACAGTATTTTCATATATATAAAAGTGGATATATATATATATATGTATCAAGGTACCACAATTTAAGTTCTTCTACTTATTTAGCAAAATGCCCTTTTTTTATTTTACAGATAATTTCATTAAGTCCAAAATAAAACGATGATAAAAATTCAAAGCACACAATGGTGTCTTTTCAGCTTCAGTACAGATTGAACAGGTTAACGACAAAACAGAATTTGACCTTTCAATAAACCTGTTCAAAGTTGATCGTATTTCACAAACAGGTTTCCAGTTTTGCTTTTATAAATAATGGATCATTAGCCTTCAAACAAACCAGTGTGCAAGATTCATGAGATGCATTCAGATATTCATTGATGTCTGTGACCATATGGTCCAAGTTTAGCCACAGTTCCAATAACCACGACATCTAGGCAGGTAGGTTCTATTGTGCTTACTACTACAGTAAGTACTCATTACTAGCTTAAACTCTTTAAAAGGAACTACTTTCAGTCCATCAAGTAACTCCAGCACTCCAACAGGAATCTGGAGCTCAAATTACTTACCTGTGAACATAATGCAACTGATGAACTGAATCAATGGCTATCACCATTTCAGCCAAATAAAAACGAGCCATATCTTCAGGTAGTCTGTCCTCAAACTTGCTGAGCAATGTAAGCAGGTCTCCTCCAACGTAGTAATCCATAACCAGGTACTGTGGAGTGGGAATGGTAAGAAAACAGAGAGCAGGGAAAAAATACCACAATTTATTGTGTGAATCACAGACTAAAAACTAATTGACGCATAAAAATTAATATATTGCAGAAATTATTGTGGGCATTAAAAAAAGCTAACCAACATACTTAGATGTTCAAAAAACAGTAGTTGGTTCAGCTGCATTTTAATATTTAGCCTACTTGAATATTTTTCATATTTATACCTCTCCAAATACAGTAAGCCTCACGACAAATTTGTATCAACTTTGTCCACTGTCCCATCACTAAACATGGAATATTTAGATACTCTGGATTCCCTTATGAAGACAATATCCTTTGCTAGAATGCAAAAGGAGTAAAGGATTAAAGCACAGATCTATAAAAATGAAAGTAACTGTAACAAATTTGTAATCTCATTTATGTGCCCTGATTTCCCAAGGCTTCCCTTTCTCTTTTTTCCTACCATCTTCTTTTTCCATTAAACAAATGCTTTTGGAGAGAAAGGTTTTTAGACTACTCAGATTAAGGTAAAGCCTGAGAGACTTCCAGTGGCCCACAGTTCCAGAAACTGCTGACACTGTGCATGATACAGGATCCGGCAACATAAAATACAAGGTGTCACCTTCTCTAGTTGAAATTATGGAGAAAAATAAATTTGATTTCCGATGCATTAATGAAATATAAAACTTGCCTGCCACTAAAGCAGGTGACTTTAAAGGAATCAGAACCTGTCTGCACTTTACTGTATTTACAGAATGAAATGCCACTTCTTTTAGTGACATAGTCAATATGACTGGAAAAAGTGAAACTTAAGAGAGTGTGAAAGTCAGGACTAACATATTTTTAGCTTAGTTTGTTTTAATTGTGGAACAGCAACTGGAAGAGCAAATGGGGAACAGAAAAAAAAATCAAACTAATAACCAACAAACTAATTATAAGCATTCTAATTTACCATGCACTGATAGGACATTACTTTCAAGCATCACTGTGGACAGATTAATTGGAATCATAGAATATTCTGAGTAGGAAGGATCACCAAAGTCCAGCTCCTGGCCCTGCACAGGACAGCCCCAAGAATCACATCATGTGCCTGCAAATGAATTCCCAATAAAGTACAGAGTATCGGAAAGCTACTGCTTAGAGTTCCAATCTCTATTTCCAGGAAGGCTGCATTTAAAACAGTAACTCTTAACAAGATCACAAATACTAAAAAAATAATAAAGATGTAATAATGCATATCCCAATTTGATTCTTTAAAATTTTGATAAAGCAGCTTAAAGGAATTTTTTTTTAATTAGTTTCCCATACTTGTTCAAGTCTTTCCCATTTTCAGAAAAAGACATTAAAATATGTGGAAAAAAATCTGCTAAATTATACTAGCTATAAGGAAGATGAGGGGCAGGCAGAAATCTTACAAGTGTTTCTTTTCCCTCATACTTTCCATAACAATAAGGGTGATGAACAAGGATTTTAACACCCTGATACAGAATAACGTGGGCATCCTCACTGATTGCAAGTGCATGAAGAAAGTACAAAATGCATTTCCTCAAGATTTTAAATGTGTTGACAATCAAATTTTCATCTGCTGATTTGTGAAATGAATAATAAACTTCTTAAATTATGCTCACAAGCCTTATACAAGCTAAATATCTTCTATTCAGTGGTGCTCCTGTGCTCTCTCCAAAACAAGATCTACAGTATTAGTTTCTTATGTTTTACATTTTAAGAAAAATGCACTAAACCTTTGGAAATTCAGATACTGATTATTAACTGATGCATTGTATAGACATCTCCAAGAGCTTAACTTATTGCTTTGAAAGCATATTGAAAAAAAATTCTTAAGATTCACCTAACTGATGTCGGACCTCTGCACTCATTCTTCAGCGCTTTTAAAACCCATACAACTGAGTTATTGGATAAATCAAAATAACGCAATTTTGGCTCTCATGACACAGGATTCCCATTTTGCCAGAGCAACACAGTAGCCTAATGACAAGGAAACCTTAAACTATTCAAATAATCCAACACTTCAACTGTTACTCAAAGGATTAAGTTGTGCAAATGAAGTTAAACACACACATAGGACTGAGAGCTAAATTTAACAACTAAATTTTAAATTAAAAAATTAAGTCAATGTATAACATGCTATCTGATGTCAACTATCCATGTTCTTAAATAAAAATAAAAAAAATTAAAGCTTTAAAAATACTTTCTAAATGCACATAATAATTCAGATCTATCCAAGTCTCAAATACTTCTCAAAATACTAATGTATGACAGCACCATCCTTCCGAGAGAAAGAAGAAGCATAGATTTAAGAACACTAAATTCTAGTAACTAGTGGAATTTTAACATGGGGATTTAATACATTTACTTTGGATGAGATCTCTTGAGATCACCTACTCCAACCTCATTTGCTCAAGCAGGGTCAGCTAGAGAAGGCTGATGATGACTGGGTCCAGTAGGGTTTTGAGTATCTCCAAGGCTAGAGACTCCACAACTACCTCCACGGAACACATTCCAGTGTTTGACCACCTCCACAGTAAAGACAGGTTTTCCTGTGTTCTGATGAAACTCCATGTATTTCAGTTTGTGTCCACTGCCTCCTGCCCTCTCATCAGGCACTACTGAGAGGAATCTGGCTCCCCTGTCTTCATTCCGTCCCATCAATTATTTATACACATTAGTGATAACCCCCCTGCCAAAGCTCCCTTTATTTGGGCTGAAGAATCCCAGCTCACTCAGCCTCTCTTTATATGAAGGATGCTCCTGCGCCTCAATCATCTTTCTGGCCTTGTACTGGACTTGTTCCAGTAGTTCCATCTCTCTTTTGCACTGGGGAGCCCAGAACTGGACACAGTACTTCAGGTGCAGCTGCAGCAGCGCTGAGCAGAGAGGAAGGACCTCCACTGACTGCTGGTAAGACATTTCCTTGCAGCCCAGAATACTCTTGGCCTATTTTGCCGTGAGCCTGCATTGCTGGCTTACAGTTAAGCTTGTTATACACCAGGACCTCAAGCAAAGCTGCTTTCCAACCAGTTGGCCCCCCAGCACGTACTGGGTTTATTTTATTACACCTCGGATTGCATTTCCCTTGCTGAACTTCACGAGATTTCTCTCTGTCTGGTTCTCCAGTCTGTCAAGGTCTATCTGAATGACCACACAGCCGCCTCTCCCTATTTTTTTAACACCTGTGAACATGCTGAAGGTGCACTCTGTCCCATTGTCCAGGTCATTAATGAAGAACTCAGCCCCAGATTTGATCCCTGGCGTACAGCACCACTGATTGGCCTCCAGCTGGACCTCGTGTAACTGATCACAACCCTTGGGCCCAACAGTTAATTTTCACGCCACCTCACTGCTCCTTATCTAAGGCACACCGGTCAGCTTGTCTATGATGATGTTCTAGCAGACAGTTCAACATCCACTGCTCAAACACATCTACACAGATTTTTTTTTTTTTAAAGGCCAGTTTTTTTACACACAATTTTAATAAAAACCATATAGAGAACTAGTGATACATTCACACAAAAAAGACACAAACCCCCCCAGTATTACTGGTATTTTCCCCAGCAGGCTGCAAAACTAGCTCCTGTTAGCAGACTATCAAAGATAAAGAACAGAACCTGCTCTGTGCTTAGTGAAAATAAGTAAACTGGCAAGAGTAAAACAAGTTCTAGCAGGCTGTTGCGGAATATACGATATTTTCTTTGAAATGTTGTTAATGGTAAGATCAGAATTACAAAAAAAAAAGAGATTTTTTTACTGCCCCCATTAACAAAGTATGAAGCTGGCTGGGAGGTATTTAAGCCAACAGTTAGACTCACAAATGCAGAGTCCAGTTTCTATACAAATCCACCAAAATCCATGGATCTCCAAGTATCTGAGCTGACAGAACAGAATGCAATATAATGTCATATATAAAATATGTAAATGGCAATATAAAAACCACTGAAAGTCTGCAAGAATTCCATGTATAGCACTCCTTTTATTGGACAGACTGGGAGCAAAAAGAAGGTTGGGCCTGTATAGTAGATTTCTAAGAAATTATTAGAATTACTAATGATATAGAATCCAAAGCACAGGGCAATAAAACACAAATAATCAAAAGCCATCAATGCGTGGTTGTTTACTTTTCAGGTATAAGTATTATCAAAACTGTTATCACAATCAAAACATATTTAAAGTGGTAAAGATTTCGTAGAGACTTGGCACTTTGTCCTCATATTAGATTTTTTTTTTGCAAGTCTTTCAAAATACTTGAAAGCTAAATAACATTAAAGAGACACTTTAATCTACAATTACAGCTTCCAACTCTTATTTATGAACATTTAGTGGGCATTCTTCCATGCTGCAATAACATTTTATCGCTTTGTGACATCTTAGTGGGCTTAAGTCCTCAAAATAGCAGAGACCAACCAAAATGAACTGCAGTTTCAAAACAGGGCTACTCCATTTCTCTCTGTAAAACAGTAATCAGCAGTGTCAATCACAAAAATTAAAGTCGAATAGAAAATTTATGTTAGCAAGCGCACTTTTATTTTTATGAATCCAATTAAACTGAAGTGACAAATTGTAAGAAAGAATATTCAGGCAGACTAAGGTTTATCAACAAATGCAAAGTGGCTTAGAAATCAGCTGCATTCCTGAGATATTTATAGCAGAAGTTTTCAAAGTTTCTGACCAGTCTCCACCATTCAGAATCTTATGCACAACATCACAGATCTTCATGGTCTGTACGGTCCAGAACATAAAATTAACAAATAAACAAACCATATTTCTGTCTCAAACCACAACTAAGAATCTGCATGTTCACCCATATGTACATAAAAGCAACACTCACTAAATAGTTTTCATCCTGGAATGCATAATGTAATGTTGTGATCCACTGGTTATCTCCATTCACTAACACATCTCTCTCTTCTCGAAAACAGGCTGTCTGAAGGAGAAAAGAATAATTATAGGCTTTAAGTAAAATATATAAAGAAAAACATTTTTCATGTTGACTATGTTTTGACTATGCTTTTCGGGAGGAAAAAAATCAAAACCGCCTCTCAGTTAAAAAGTCATTTATTACAGTATCCAAACATGTCAAAATCTACAAAAAAATAAATATGAGCAAAGCCCACCTTCTTCAAATTTAAACAGTTGTACTTCTCTATAGTGTTTAGTTAGGCCAAGGGATAAATAAGTTGCTACTTCCCATTGTCTAAAAATCCTAAGTCAAAATCCTGAAGTATCAATAATGACAGAATAGCAATATATGATTAAGAAAAACAATCAATAGTAGCATTAGATAATTGTAACTGCAATAGGAGTCAGAGTGCTAGAATCTGGAGTCTTGTGTCATTGTTTCATCGCATCATGCCCTTAGCCTAGTTTTACATTTGAGTTTTCACATAAGCAAGGTTCTTTTCATTTGAAAGTTGCTGCCAATAACTTCCATGTAGTCATCCTTTGATAATCATTAACCAGTTGGGGTTTTCTCCACACCTGATACTCAGCAAAAGTAGAACAGAACTGAATATTGCTCTTGCCAGATATAAACTGTTGATCAGACATCCCAGGGGGTTTCCCCTCAATATACTTGAAAGAAAAACAGAAGGCAAGAGGTGCCTTCATAGGAAGTGGAACAGAGGGGGGGGCAAGAACCACCACCAAATGTTAAGTAATACCTAAGAGAAGGAGGAGAACACAGGTCTGTATGAAACAAAAGAAGATAAAATGTGAAGAAAATAATGAAGTAAAAAGCAGCAAGGCATTTAATTCCATGAAGGTCTTGCAACTTGTCCTGAGAAGTGAAAAAAATACCACAGCAAAAGCAACTCTACAGAATGACAGATAAAAATGACCCGACAGATGGAAAGCCAAAAAGAAACTGCAGCAAAGAAATACGATAAATGTTTCAAAGGAACTGAGTTTTGAAGCAAATATCACAAGAAAACAAAAGATACCAAATACCAAAGCCAACACACCATTTTGTTAAGAAAAAAAGTATCTAAAAGATAGTGCAAAAGAAAGAATAATATTGCACGGGCTATACTTAGAAAGCAGAGGGAGAGTTAGAGGCAAACACAGACCATATTTTCTTCCAGCACACTCTGCTCTTCACAAAGACGTTGCATCAATTTGAACCCCTGCTCTTGTCTCTTCCATGTTCAATCAGCCAAATTTAAAGGCAATTCAAGCCTTTTCACTTTTTCAATTTGATTTCCAAATCCAAATAAATCCCAAATCTGGAATATACCAGAACTTTAGCATGGCTACTGCTGGCTGTGAGGTTTGGAGAGTGAAGACTGAAAAGCGAAATATCATTTGAGATTGAGCTAAGCACAAGAATACATGCAGTAAAGAGAGAGCAGAAAATAATTCTCTCCTCTGAATCAATAAATCCTACGGGTTTTTTGGTGAATACAGTGAGTAAGAATAATGCAGATGAGTAAAAAGAAAGATGACATACTTTAATCATAGCACAATGCATGAGATAAATCAGTGAAATTTGAGAAAACAGCAAAACATACTTTATACGAATACCTTCAAAGGTTACTGAATGAAAAACAGACTTGGGGTGGGAGAAGGAGCAAGCATCATCTTCAGAAGGAAGAAAAGCTGTTCGATGCTTCAGCTTGATTTTTTCCTTCCTTATTTGTAAACTCTTGACATATTTCAGAGAGAGATAACTACGAACTCTTGTTTTCACAAGGATAAATAACGTGTACTTTCTCTACTCGTTATGACACAATTCATAGGATTATTAGAGAGTTTATATAATTCCACTTGGTTTTGCCATGATTTAACAGAAGACCATGCATTCCTTGAGTGCTCTAGACATCCACCTCCAGGAAGTATGCCTAGAGCTGACAGCAACAGCTATTACCACAGTAGATCACAGCTGAGACAGTAACAGCTAGAGTCTAAGTGGTTCATGGCAAAAATAATGCAACAACAACAAAAAAAAGTTGGTTGCGGTGGTTCTTTTAATTGCTGTAACAGCTCAATTAATTTTTTTTTTAATGAAGCCTCTTTTTTTTTTTGTGCCTTTCATTATTCCAGCATCACACTTCATTTTCCCTAGGCAGTCTCCTTGAATTGTTGGCAGAGACCTCCAGAGGTCATCTGACTCTACTCTCTTTCACAGCAAAGCCAACTCAGTGCTATGGTTGTATCTATACTGTTATCGTGGCCTGCAAGCAGCAAAGAATTTGACCTGCTGGACTATTTGGTGCTCATGTCTTACAGCTCAGAGTTAGCACCTCCTGGGAGTGCTGACTGCTTCCATGCTGCTAATATTTGTCCTGGTCTCTCCTGAGCCTCATCTGGCACCAGTGTGGCACACGTGTAACTCTAAGTGACTGTCAGCGCTCAGGGTAACAGGTTTGGGAGCGTAACAGCAAGCAGTCGCACACTTCCAGGTACTCCTTGTATCAGTAATGCCCCCAGTTCTACACCCCACCTCTGAGTTTTCAACAGTGCTAAGTATCTGGAAAATTTACACTACGTATAATACAAAAGAGAACACTGACTTCACAACTTGTGTAATTTCATTGTAACATACAATTGCTCTCAGAGCTTGCAGTCATCAACCTTCATCTGGCATTCACGAGCCTCTTCTGAGCACGTACTCCCTTTGTACTTTTACGAATGACTCCCACTCCCCACGCTTTTGATACGGGGGTATATGAACATATAGCTCTATCTACATGCTGGTCTTGCATTTTTGGACTGCCTGATTTTCCTGTGCATTTTAGTGCTAGTGCAGCGCACTGCTAACAGAGCCAAAATGGGTCATTTTCCCCAGCAGCCATAACAAGTGAGTTCATCAACGTTTAAAAATGACAGGTTAGGGTTGTTGAAGGTCATGCTTCGTAATGCATTTTCACTCCAGATGGTTCTCTTTCCACTGTATACCCATGGGTTACCAAATACATGGAAAAACATAGCTGTAATTCTTTTTAGGCTAACGGTTCAGACTTTCAGAAATTCAGTTGAACCCATGGGAAGAGTATTTTTAATACCTTGCATAGAGAAAAAAATTTCAAACCTATTTATAACTGTATTTTAATGAAAAGAAAGAGTTTTCAAACTCACTTTAAAAGGGTACATTTAAAAATAGAGTGGAACTTTATTTCTGGTCTTTTCTTTTTCCCTGAAATAATAAAACTTACAGTAGTGACATTTGTCTTGGAGAGAAATACCTCTGTATCAAGATTAATGTTAGACTGTTCAGTATCTGAGTAATTTCTGGATAAAAGGGAAACACATTGTATACGTCTAACCACAATCTGCATGCCATTTATACTTCTTAATGTGATAACATTTTCATTAAAAGAGACAGGATGTGCACAATCAGAAATTGGCTTTAATTTCTCTGAATACTTTTTTTTTTAAAAAGTGTTACGGTTTCCCATTGATCTCATTTCCTACCAAGATGCAATTAAAACATAAATGCGGAAACCAGAATAAACATGGAAGCAATTGCACAGCAAGGCAGTCTGAGAGCAAGAAAGTTGAGGTCTCAAAAACTGTATGAGTCTGTTTTTAGGCATTTTATTTTTAGTATGCACAGATTAAGATTTTCAAAGTGAATTAAAGGGTTAGAGACATGTTCCATTTAAAATTAATACACAGGTCTTCAGGTGTAGACTGCATGTTATAAGTTTCTTTCCAGAGGAATCCAGGGAAATATATCAAGGACTTTATGAGGAGCTGAATTGTATAATGACAGTAGGAAGCTAAGGCAAAGCAGGGCTCGTAAAACTGCTGTTCCACCTTTTTCAGACACCGAATAGACTCCAGCTTTAATGAGGAACTTTTTATCACAGATTTTTGCAGATGGATGTTTTCATGAAGCATGCACTCAAATTTGAAACCTTTATCTTTCTGATTTTTCAACCTACTAATTGGGCCTTGACTAAGTTCTAACTACTGATAAACTAATAGGCTTGGTGAGTTATAGCTCAGCAATTACCTTTTTAAAGCTCAGTAACTACCTTCCACCATGGAAAAGACTTGCTAAAGACTACATTCCTAACTGCAACAAATGCATTAAAAGATCGCTTGTGTAGTTAGTAACTCTTGAGCAATTACAGAAAAGGTACAACATCAAAAACATCCAGCCCCACCTAAGTCAAGATTCCATGCCATTTTCACCCTTCTGATGAACTGCTTTAAGCTTATTTAATATTAATGTTTATACTGTCAGTAAATAGTGAGGCACCTCCTCAACCCCTTTAACACACACAGAGTCTTGTGGATTGAGAAGTGACAATTCAGCAAAGGAAGGGGGTGCATGATCATGGAAAAAATTACTGTAATCTTACTTCAGCTCTCTTCAGCATCTCCCACTTATTAAGTATCTTCATGGCAAAAACCTTATCTGCATTCTTCAGTTTTACTACTGCAACCTGGAAAAGGGAAAGGAAAGATAAATAAGTTACAACATGAAAATGCATTTTGTTTTCATTTTTATGTAACCTTTCAGTTTGGGAGGTTTTGTCCTGAGTGTTCCGGACATGTTTTTACTATCCACACCGTACCACACCATTCCTATCAAGAAAGAAATATCACAATACAGGAAAGTTCCAAGTCCACCAAGTCCATTGTAAGCTTTCATTATGTACCACAGTCTCACTATGTATCATTTTTTCTAGGTGACTGTCAATGAACAACGGCATTTCTGACCATCACAGTTCTTGCTCTTTCACACTCTCATGAAGTTATCTCTGGCACTATGCTTTATGCTCCTGGACTGCAGTCTACACACTAATTTAAATTACAGAGGCGTCAAGAAAAGGTAACAGTGTAGCAGACCGGAAATCAAAAGAAACAACGTATTTGGGGTTTTAAACAAAATCAGTCTGTAGATTTGCCGTAAACCAACTTCCACTCTCATTTCAATTAACATACGAGATTTTCTTCAAAGGCAATATGACTTCATATTTTTCCACCTGAAGTTCAGTGAGCTCTTTATCATGACTGTTGTCAGTAGCAGGGAAACAGTGAAATCCACAACTTCTAGAGAAGTAAAACTTAAGGAACGCAAGCCTGCCCACTTGCCCCTCCTCCTCCCATAGCTTCTGAAACATTAGATACCACAGGCCTCTGTAATAATAAATTAACACAGTTCACTGACACAGCCCTTTTCTGAGAATATTAGTTTTGTTTAGCTATAATATAAGCTAACATAGAATATTTTTAGGAAAGAGGGAGGGAAGTTTACACAAACATGTTTACACATTTCAGGCTTCCGTGGGTATGGAAAGCTCAGTGTCTTAACCAAAATGGGTATGAATCTACCACAAACTCAGAGCTGCTAATCAAAACTAGACCAGACCACTGCACTGTCATCCCAACTATACAAAAGTTCAACAATCAACTTTTTAACAACCATTCTCCAACTATCCTGTTCTGTCTCTTCCCTTTCAAATAAGTCTTTATGCTTATGCAGATAAAAGTTCATATTTGTGCGCATCTAGTTACAAATCAACATGCTGTCATACAGATTATCATCATCTTCATCCTGCAGGCCAGTGACAAAAAAATACGAAGGTTGAATCCTACATTCCTTTCACCTCTCTCATAATCAGTAAACCAGCTACGTGTGAAGACAGTGGTAACAGAAAAGAAAATACAGGATCAGACAGTCTGAAGAAAGTGTCATGCAAACCTCTTTCAACCATCTTCAAATATGTCATCAGCTGCAACAGCTTCATGCACATGGCAAAAGTGCAGGCTGAAGGATTGCAATACTCTGATGTCTATGCCAAAACATATCTCAAAGTGTATGCCTTGCCCAGCTATAGGCTCACAGATGAAGCAGCTGTCACCTCCCATATGTGTGGCAACGCACTATCGACCCTGCTCTTGACACTGCTGCCTCCTGGGGTTATGGGGGGTGGGAATGGGGCAGGGGGGGAGAAGGAGATAGAAAAAGAGATAAAGGTAGAAAAAATGGGGATGGGATAGAAAGGTGCTACATTTACTTGTTTAAACTAGTCTGTGGACTGAAATTCTTAAAGGTTACTTCATGTATGAGGTTCAAGTTCAGACTCGGGATCCCTCAAGGAACTTCCAGTTTGGAAACACAAAAATAGATTATTACTTTAGCCTACAATATAATAATTTTAATTCAAAAAGAGTGTGTGCTCTGCTGTGCATGGTACCCCAAGACTGGGCATCCCAATTTTCTTCAGGAGGGAAAACATGAATCCTCTGCAGTGACACATAAGCCACAGTGCAGATTTGATCTCATTCTCCTTTTACTTTACCATCTAAAACTAGTTGGAAACTCTGGTAAACCATTACCTGTATCAGTTGCTAATGACAAATGGCAGGAAGAGAAAGCTTTTATGTTGCAACTCATCAGCATTCAAACTGTATCATACATAACTTGGATGAGTTCTGCCCTGAAGATCTGTAAGGGTTTTGGGACTGAGGTAGGGAAAAATTAAAAGGTTGCTCCTAGAGCTGCCTAGCTGCTGCTAGTTTTTACCCACCATTAACCATTGTAGTAGAGGCAGCCAGAGGCACAAGACAATACATGTATTTCAAGGCCACCTTCAGGATTTCATTTCTTGCCTGTAACACACCCAATTCTGCAAAGGCTGTTATTCAGAAAAGGACTTAGTTATTGAAAGACATACACTAACTGCACTGCTGCCTAAATTTGCACTCTCCTATTCAGCATTCACTTGGACACAACTGTAAGAGCTATGGCACTGCCTCTGGTGAACAGCTGGAGCACAGGCCTTCTGTAGCATGATCAAGGGCTCGGTACCTTCTGTGAATGTGTAATAGCATTGAAAAGTGACTAAAGAACAAAAATAGACTTGTGTTTACCAGCTGTGTTTACAACCAGTCAGAAGCTGTCTCTTAGTCTGTGAAAGCCATAAATGTTATTCCATATCAATAATCAACACAAAGACACACAAAAGAGACACAGATATCATCATCTTTCTGCAACCACAGCATCTTTTTGGGGGTGTCTCGGTGCTTTTTGAAAGTAAACTCTAAAATGTTTATTCCAAAGCTATGAAAGAAAAACCTGACACTTCAGCAGTGAGTAGTCTGATGCAGTTTCTAATTGTAACAAAAAATTCTGAATCACGATTACAAACTCAGGCAGTGTTTACATATACACAGAGGTATCTACTACCTACGCAAAGGCACAAACACTCCGAGAGCGGTGTTTTGATCTTTTCCCTTCCCCAGTGAAGCTGTCAAGACAGAAGAAAGGGTAATCATTCTTGTCTAGTTATCCAGAAGTGTCTTGCTACTGGAACTTCTTAAAATTAGACTTTTAAAAGCTGGGGTTTATTTAAATTTATATTTTCCTGTGAGCAGCCCAGGAAAAAAATGATTGGTATGTGCTGATGTAAATATCTTGGTTTAGTCAGATATATTGGTTTGGGTTTTTTTCAATTCTTCCAACAGTTCCCACAAACAGCAGTATAGTTTGGCCTGCTGTCAGACACCTTCTGCCCCAAGCTTGGATACTTGTGTCTCTATGGTACACTTTTCCTTTGCTTAAAAATCAATAGCCTTGTACAGAAAAAAAGCTAAAACAGAAGCAATTAAAATTGAAATGGGGAAAAAAAAAAAGGGGGGAAGAAGAAAAAAGAAAGTAGAAAAAAGATTCAGCATTTGCTTTCTTGCCCACAAGAGCAAGCAGATCTCCAGAAACAAGAAGAGGGAATGTAACTGTTCATAACTATATGACAAAATCTAGAAGTTACTGACTAGTTCTCAAGCTACAAAATTCATCATCTTCAAAATATCAACAATTAAAGATGTAATATCTGCTGCATAAGCGTGCACTGAACTTTCTTTTTTAAGCAGTAATAGAGTCAACTGAAAATTTTGGTATTAGCTAGAACCTTCATTAAGCTGCACTTTTATACTGCTGAGGGACCACACCAAGAGCTGTTGCCCAGTTGCTTCACCTTTCCTAGCAGCGTTCTTCCAACTCCCAAGCTTAAGGTCTTCTTATTTAGAATTGTTTGTGAAGTTTTTCAGACCGTGCTGCTCAAAGCCAGCACAAAGAAACACTTGAAGCCCACATTATTAATTTTACCAGGATAATCCTGCTCCTCCCCCCAAGCAAAACATCTGTGCTTTTTAAAGACAGTGCTATGGCATAAAACTGTAAATAAGCAAATGTATGCATGCAGAAGGAAGGGGTATGTCAATAATTTGACAAAAAGGAAACATTCTCAGACTGGCAGAAAACAGGGTAAGAGGAAAAACAAAACTAGGAACTCTTTCAGTTACAAGCAGTAACTAGTTTAAACTACTTTTTGTCTACATTAAACTTGTAAAAACAAAAAGGGAAATATTTCTTGACTATGCAAATTGAAGAAATTGAGTAGTGTAAAATCAAAATAAGAACAAGTCTGAGACTGTGCCAAAGAAAACTTGCACTAACTTTGTAGTCTACAGAATTTCAGAATTATGTTGATTCAGGAGACAAAAATTACCCCTCCCAGTAACCTAGAGAAACTTTAGTCTCATTTATAGTTTGCTGGAAAGAAACTACATTCTTTCAGATTTCTTAATCTGCTTCAGTAAATAAAAGTATTTTGCAATTTAATATTAATATAGTTTTTGGTGGTTTAAGTAGCAGTAAAATTTACTGGTCCTTTTTTCAACCTTGCTCAGATATTTACTGGTTATTTTAATAGAAAATTAGCAATTTCATACAGACCGTGTCTTCTTAGACAAATGTCTGTATAGGACTTGAAGCCTGTCCTAAGCTAGTAAGAAAATTTAACATATATCCTTCCAAATGTTTATTAAGTCTTATTTTAGGAACACAAAAAACCAAACATCTTCAGTGAAAGAACTTAAGTTTTTCCCTTACTGAAGATTTTGACAATTAAGTAGAGTCATGCTATCCTCCTCAGATAAGGAATAGAAAGAAACACTGTTCCTAGAAGAGGAGAACTAACCAATTACACAGACTGTCCCCAGAAGAGGATGGGGAAAGTTACATTCTCACTATTCATGGGATGATTCACCACATAGAACTTCCTGAGAAGGAACTACGGTTTCTTTGTGGTTTAGCGGCTGTGGTGTTTAATGCTGATTTAGCTGACAAAAATTACTTTTCTTATAAACAGAATATAAGGCAGGTTTCATGTATGATCCTTCTGACAAGGAAGCACAAATATCAGCAATTTTTCCTATATTTAACACAATTTGTACATGAACTCGGCTGCAGCTCCTCCTGTGGTAGCACTGACAAAGGCTGATCTTTTAAGCAGAAGTGTTTACATCACAATGGAGATTGCAACATTCTTTGTGGCAGAGGTTTAGACTAAAGATAAATTATCCCTGAGTAACTTCAGCCTTCAGTCTCCTTCATAAAGAAGCTATACTCCAGATGGAGCAAAACCAAGAGTGATAAAGCAGCTAAATAAAATGACAAAAAAAGAGTTGTATTTTACAGCTGCCCAATGATCATATTTGCTTGTAGGCATCAGAGTATGTAGTGACACACACTACGGTACA
This sequence comes from Cephalopterus ornatus, assembly GCA_013396775.1. Taxonomy (NCBI): domain Eukaryota; kingdom Metazoa; phylum Chordata; class Aves; order Passeriformes; family Cotingidae; genus Cephalopterus; species Cephalopterus ornatus. Next base: position 568,743 of record VZRE01012498.1, read on the forward strand.
AATTACTGTTCCTCACATCCTACCTGTAGGAGTCTACGCTTTCATAATCACAGACTAGAAAAGACTAATTTTCACACAGGATGCAAACATGTAAGTGAACCTGAAACCAACTCTTCTCTGTCACATGCCAGAGCTTCCAGAGATTCTCTCCTACCAAAGAGAACTTCTCTTCCCAAAGGCAATGAAGACATTGATCAGAAAATCTTTTTCTAACTCTTAGGGTCTCAGTTCACATGTATTTTTGGCAGTATGGAGTACCTTCTGCAGAAGCTTTACACACTACCCACATCTGCAGTATATTTGGCTATGAAAAACTCAGGGCACTGCTGCACATTAAATTGTTCTTCCTACAAGCACAGTGTCCTGCATGAGAAACAAAGCTCATGCACCCAAAATAATTAAGAAAGAGGGGCAGAAAGTTAACATTTATTTATTAAAGTTTCCTCAATCTAGTGATCAACAACCTTATCTGACAACTTCGAATAAGAGGTGGCTTAAACAGAAGCAGCAAAGAATTGTATACTTTGATGGCAGTAGGTGAATACTGAAAAAGAAACTAGAATCTGCTAAAGTCTTGAAAAGAAATGCAGGAAAAATATTCTAACATTCATTAAGAACAGGAAACTAAATGACAGGAAAACAGAGATGTCTCTATGTTCCTAAAATGTCAGTATCAATAATGGGTTATTTAAGTTGCTGAAAACTATTAGTACTGTAATATATATAATATATAGCATATATTATAATAGTACTATTAAGTACTGTTTAGTTATTAGAAAGATTAGGAATTACTAGATCTTTATACCATCAGTGACTCACTGGCCTCAACCTTCTGACTGGAAAGAATTACAGTCAAGGAAACGATTTATCATCAGACAGTCAAAACATGGTCTTTTGATCCATGTGAACTTGCCTTCTCTCAAAATTTACAAGACTTAAAAGAGCTGTCAAAGAATGTATAAATCAAAATGTCCTTGCATCAAACATTAGGTGGGCCTACAATATCCATTATGGCTAAATAATGTAAAAACCTCTACATTAGTGTATTACTACTATCTGTCTTCTCCTCAGTGCTGCAGATTTGCAAGAGTACTACTCAAACCCTCCTACCTCCTCCACACACATACCTCCCCAAAGGCTCCTCGACCAATCACCTTCAGGATCTCAAAATCTTCTTTATGTAGTCGCATCTGTTTCACTTTAGATGTAAAAGGTTTGGCTGGAAAAAAGGAAAAAAAAATCAATCATTAAATAAACAAACAAACAAAAAAACCCCAACCCCCACAAATTCAAAAAACAAGGTAACAGTAACGTAAAACAGATGGAATCAGTCCCAAAAACAATGGACTTTTTGCTTATACCTACATTCCCTACTGTAATACAATGAAGTTTAAAGCTAGAAATAATGACCAGTAAGAACTAAACCAAAACTGCTGTGAGAAAAAGTTTATGAAGTAAGCTTGCTTTTGCTTTTTATTTTTAATTAAAAAACAAAAAAAACCAACCCAGAGAATCAAGCTGACTATATTTTTCCAAAGACTGTGGAGTTCACAGACATCCACCGCATCTGTGCTATATAACTCTGGTTGCAAAAGCAAAGTACAATACAACAAGTTCACTTTGGACAGAATTAATTTGTTTGCCAATCAGAAAAACAACACTGTATGCAATGAAAAATAAAAATGCTGATGAACGGTAAGTGGAAGGGCAATATTGGCCTAGATGATGTATCATGCAGTATTTTTGGAGATTACTTCTTCAAGATTGGGGACACTTAATAGTCAATTCTTGGCTTCTGGAAGCAAGAAGAGTTGTACTGGAGACATTAACACATTGAGTGGAAAAACTGATTTTGTTATTAAGCTTCATTTCCCTCTTATTTTTCCCCTTTTATAGTACCTTTCAAAGCAGTAAGCCCAACAATTTTGTATTCTAGACAGGCAACCCCTGTGTTCTTTGCAGTATCAGGAGGACTGTTCCCCGCTTCAGCTCCATTTAGCACTACAATTAATCAGTCCTGCTTCATTAATACATGCTCTCTGCATGCATGCAAAGCATCCAAGCTACTGATAACTCCACCTCAAAACCTACGTAACACAATCTCTGGGGAAAAAAAAGATTAAAATTTTAAATAATCAACCATTAAAAGGAGTTATTTTTAAAATTATTGTTTAAAAATCACTGATACAGATAACCTATCGTTCAATTCAGAATTTTTATATTAACATTCACCCCTTCAAGGCACTGCAGCATCTTTGTCTAAAAGCCTACTATTCAGCAAAGCAATTTTATAAACTGAGTCAAGACACAAGCTACCTGTAGTTTTAATACCTAAAAAATCAAAAAACCACCGTTTTTTATCCTAGTCCTTAAAGCAGCATTGTAAATCATATTTGAAAAACAACTCCACAAAAATGCAGGGTCTTATATTTGTCCTGTTAAGCAACCCAGCACACCTCTACTAACGTAAGTGGCACAGTGGATGAAACCCTTCAAAAATCTCAGAGGTTCCAAAGTCTGAACTTAGTCTATTTTTCTAAAATTTCTCAGGTGCCAGGAACCAATTTTCTACCTGGAGTTACATCTGTTATAACTACAGAAACATCCACGGTTTAGGTCCAAATAGTAAAGATACAGTCATACAACATTGAAATTTTCACTTTAAGGATACTTTAACTTTACTTTTATAAATAAATCTATTAAAAATATTTATTTATACAATGAAAATACAGGTTTAATATTGCATTTTGAACACTTCCAAAATGTAATTTAAACAGAAATGTATTACTCAAGTTCACAGAGATTTGCCAAATTTTCAGGGTTTTTTTTCTCCCTTAAAAGGAAGGTCTTGCAATAGAAAAAGCAAGTGATAAGAAAATGTACTGCCTTACTTGAACAGCCGAAGCTGTAGTGTACTAAGTGATTGAATACAAATATTAATACTACTGACAAATACTACTGAACAAATTAAAACAAGCCATTAGAGCCTTTTAACTTGAAAAACAACTGATTGAAAACAAACATGTAGTTCTCAACTTCAACATTTTTTGACCATTATAGGTCTGGCTAGAGTACAAGGCAAAATATCTTGCTAACAAGCAACAGCATAGCTGTTTAAACCACAAAGCTCTTCCTCACTTTATATTCCAAGGAAAGGCCTGTCATTCTTTAATTATTACATTCTGAAATCTTCCAAGGTTCCCATAGGGACACTGGAAAAATAAACATCACTATAACTACTTCAGTAAAATACAGCCGACAAAAATAGGTTTGGAGTGGGCTTAATGATTTGCATTAGTGGAAAAGTTTGCAAACCCTCCTCTAATTTTTTTATCACCTCTAGCAAGAGATGTCAATGTATAGCCAAGCAGTTTTATGAAGATACATCCCTAGGGGGGGAAAAATGGAAAGGGGAAAAAAAAAAGGGAAGAAGAATTGCCCTAGGAATGTGCCCCAAATAACTTGTTCCAAAAAAGGTCAATTTGCTTTATCATCAATGTTGTTTGTCTGCTGCGCAAACATCTGCTGTTCTTGTGGCAACAGCGATGTTAAGTGCAGAAAACTTGGCCTGGTCTGGGTCTTGGAAGGCCTGTCTTCAGCCAGCCGTGTCATACATCCAGCCCTGCAGACTATGAGGTGAACAAGCAGACCTTTTGCAACTGCCCTGGAATTGTTGCACAGGCCGTTACAGACGGAGTAAAGCGTCAGGCCAGGGAATGGTCCTCAAAATGCAACGTGCTCCAAGGGATCCCTGAAAAGCAGCTCTGCTAAAACAAACAGGTACACAGCCCTCCCCTGTTTACACCTCTCATCTCCCTAAAGAGAATCAGCATGAAGTTAACAGAACACAACATCCTCTTTTTCAGCAGAAGCTCCAGCTTCCTTGATCGTAGGTACCAGAGCGACACATTGCCTTTGCAGTTTTTTGAGAGCAAAAGGCAGTATGAGCATTTATTTCCTTTGTTACTTCCATCAACCTACAGAAATACACAGTGGCATAGCTCATTTTTTTCTACACACACATCCCTTTTCAAGGTTGCTAGCCATGTGTGATACAGATTCGGGTCCAGCAGCTTGCTGTGCCAAATAGAACTCTTCCTCCCCCAGACGAAGAGTAAGTGTGGGTAGTATGTCCCTTGGCTCTTCCTGGAGTTTCAACTCAGCAGGAATTGAAGTTCATTATATAAAACTTTCAAATTTGGCAATTCTCTATGACCACAAGTCATACACAGTGTTTATAGAGGAGGCTACTCCAAAAAATATTCCATATTGTTATCAGTCTCTGTGGAAGAGATGGACAGATAAGACTTGACCTATAAAAACCGTTCTGTGAAAACACTTGGCCACTCCACCTGGCCAATACTTCCGATCTCACCCTGCCTGGGAAAACTGCGCCACCACCCTCTTGGCACGATTCCTTTCACTTATTCAACCAATTACACATGGCAAGAAAAACCAATCTCCCAATTCACCCTCGGGGTAACCAATGTATTGATGCAGTAAGATAAGCTGCATTTTCAAACAAGATGAACCTGTCATGACTATTCCTTCAATGCACTTAAGTCCCCATGGGTCTATCCCTGCATTTTATATTCTAGCCATTTGTTCCACTTAGGCTTATAACACACTCAATAAAATTCAGTAAAAAGAGAATATTACAAGTGTTAAAAATTTAGATTTTTTTCCCCGTTGAAATTTAACCAGTACTTCATTAGATGTAACATGCTAAACACAGAGAAAAACAGTCAGGAAGACTCTATCTGCCAAGCCAGGCATGCAGAGGAACATATGTTCTACCCCCTGGCCCTGAAAAGGGAGGATTTTATTACAATTACAACAATCATCCAGCAGAAGAGAGGCAAAACAATGGCTTCTGCAGTGGTGACACTGAGCTTCAACAGTCTGTTTATCATATTTATATGGGAGGGAAGCAGTAACTATCATTACTTACAGCACATTTAATTTATTTTAAACACAGAGGTTAATTTTCAAACTCTCAGAGATAAAAGTCCACCTCCAGAAGAGCTGACACAGAGACTGCAGTGACATGGTTTATAGCCCAATATAGTTTAATACCATGATTACACCAAACAACATCAAAATAACAAAACAGCACTACTGGATGCTTTACTTGCAAAGTTAGTTTCATGCTCCTGCCTTTCTCTCCCTCCAGCTCCAAGTTTTTGTCTGCAGAGCCTGGGCAGACCAAGCCCCAGAATTCAGATTTTTCTGAATTCCTGGCCAACCTGCTGGCAGGGGAGAAGAGCTAGTGGTGAGCTCCTTCCTCATCCTCCCTTGCCTGTTGGTGCCCCTTTCCCTCCCCAGCACAGAGCTGCTGTAGGCATGGGCTGAAAAGAACCCAAGCAAGATGAAGGTCATGCTGACAGTTAAAGAAAGTGCTGTAGACTTGCAGCAACAACTGGAATGGGTCCCCACAACTTATTTAAATAGAAAACAGGACAATGTTTAGGAATTCCTCTTGGTGTCTCACTGATGCAATAGTTACTTTTGGATAAACAGGCTGGCTAACTCTGCTAAGATGGAAGACGCTGTATTGTTGACTGCCAGGTTGCAGTAAGATACCCATATTTCATTTCCCAAAGGAATCACAAAACATGGTTTCTTAGTGATCCAGGCATCCCACAGCAAACCCAGCCTTCTGCCCACCGCACTGTTCAATGTAAAATGCCACACCAAGCCAAGGGTATAGAAATCAAAAGCTGTATCCACCAGAACTGCTGTCAACAGCAATGGTCAAAGTTCATTATCACAGAATCACAGGATGCGCTGAGTTGGGAGGGACCCATCAGGATCAGAGTCCAACTCTCAGCCCTCCACAGGACCATCCCCAAGAGTCACACCATGTGCCCGAGGGTGTCGTCCAAACACTTCTTGGACTCTGTCAGGCTTGGTGCTGTGATCACTCCCTTGGGGAGTCTGTCCCAGTGCCCAATCACCCTCTGGGTGAAAAACCTTTTTCTAATATCCAACCTAAATCTCCCCTGACACAACTTCAGGCCACTCCCTCAGGTTCTGTCACCAGTCACCACAGAGTAAAGATCAGTGCCCACCCCTGAAGGAAACAGAGTGGAAAATAAAACCACCACCACGGGAAACTAGTTGCTTGCCATTTCAAGACAAAGCCCCCTTTCCTTCACTAGCTAAAAATAATTATTAAAATACATACAGAGCTTTCCCACACAAAGGAGAAAAAACACATAACCTAAGAGATTGTCACTTAACTGAATATCAGAAGGCTCTCTAATTCTTCCTAGTGCTGTCCTTGAGGGAAGTGGGGTGGGGGGGTGGGTAGGGGAGAGAAAGGAAAAAAACCTCAACAATAAACAAACAAACAGACAAAAAAACCCACACCCCCCCTCCGAAAATCCCCAAGCTAAATGACCACAAACCCAAAGCAAAATAATGCACTGACAGCTCTGTTTTTAAAAGCATTCTGCAGTTTTGAAATTTCTGCTAAATTCCTGAAAGGAACTTAACCAGTATTTCTATTTTACAGGCTCAGTCCAAACCTGAAGTATTTATTTTCCACTGGCTTCTATCAGCTCTGACTATGAAATGTGTAAATAGCATTTCTGAGTTAAGATACACCATAACTGAAGGTTTCAAAAAACTCCGGAAAGGAGGTGTGAAAGAAAACTACTCCCAGAATAAACAGTATTTCCCAAAACAAAGTGAAAATAATTGACAATCAGCAAGGCAGAGCTGCTTAAAGCCTAATCTGAGAGGAGATGGAAAAGAAATCTCTCCTCTCCACCCACTTAAGGCTGGCAGAACAGCTTAAGAAAGCTTTGTTACAGTTTCTGCCAACTCTCTGGAGGAATAGGGGTGAAACACTGTAGTCAACAGTGATAGCAGCTGAACCATAGAACATTTGCTAAGGCAATGTAAAAAATAAAAGCCACAAATACCCTTCTCAGTTTTAACAGTTAAGATTCATTTTTCACTCCCTCAGAACATTTTTAACATGTTTTTCCTGATGAACAGTTAAGTGCCAACATCTGTAAGTACAAGTTAAGAATCCAGCATTTTCCAAGAATGAGAAGCATGTCCACAGATTTCAGTGCTACGGTATAGAACAGACACAACATTTTGGATCCTAATGCGTTCACAACTAGGTCAAGTAGAGACCATCCAGACACCTTTGGCTACAGCTACCACAAAATATTCTTCAACAGGAACTTCAACATCAGAGAGAAAAATAAAATATCTTTCCCAAACAATCGAGACTAGTTCTGTTTTTTCATTTCCCACACTCAGATGAAAAATAATCCCTTCGTTCCTGAAACACCCACTGCAGATCTGGACAGTGCTTCCATACCACATCAAGATATGGCCATTATTGTTGCATATTACCATTCTTTCCTGTCCCAAGAATTTCAGTAAAGCACCCTATGTTTAAATATTATTGTACTAGCCAGCAAAGTGAAATATTCAACTTTAATTCATGCTGCTGTGGATTGGAACTCTGAAGCAAGACTTAACTGACCGTGCTACAAGACTCCTGTTCCACCTAGTAAAAAGGGTGGAAATGCTCTGGGAGAAAATCAACAGCAGACAGGAAATAAGTTCCGTGACACTTAAAAACCCTGAAAGGCTAACAAAGGAGAAGGAGAAAGGTGGTCTTAGGCTTATAAAACAGAACACTGCTTAGACTCCATCCCTCGTGCTGTCACAGAGCTGGAAACAAGTCAATTAAAATCACACTTTCGACAGTCAAGCTTGAACTTCGTATTCCTCAATATTTGACATGCAACTCAATATGCTGGTATTTGACTGCCAAAAAATGCTGGACATTTAAGTTGTAAATAAAATCAATCATACCTGTGCTTAGAATTACTAAATGTTCCGAAAAGTCAAAATAAACCAGGCATCAAAAATGAATACTTTAAGTAAAATTCTTAGTTCCTCAAAGCATTACTTTTTATTATGTACAGCAGAGATAACACTTTCTAATCTGACTAGGCTCTTGAAAAAGAGTTGTTTGTGGAACATTGTGTGTTGATGAATATCAGCAAAAAAAAAAATCAAATACTGTGCAATAAACAGAGTGCGCAACCACACTTCAATGGGGATGGGGGGGTGGGGGAGGAAAAAAGAATGACTTGCGTGTCAAGTAACAGCACTCCACTGTAAAGACTAACTATTTTTTGTGACCACAGCAGAGGCCTGAAATATGTACTCTCTAAAGTACTTGTGGAATCATCATTAATTCCATCGTTTCCTTTGTTCCACATTTATGGTTTTGCATCTCTAATTAAAAGAACTGTTCAATATATATTTTATTTATAATTGAAATAATCCTCTCAGTGAAAAAATAAAACAGAAATTAATCCTTTCCAGAAATTCTGCTGCATGCTGTAGTAACATAGAAGTGTTTTACCAGAAGTAAGCCAGTAACTTTGGTCCACAGAACACGGGCATCCAGTGCATGACCCTCACTCACTGAAGGATCAGTGCTGCAGGCTGTTACTCTCTTCATGGACCAGCACTAACACAGCCCTCTGCTCAGCTTCCCAGGTATTTCACAGCACTGTAGGAGTCTCTATTTCTGAAGCTACAGAAAGAAGGATTCTAAGGGATGCTCCAACACCAGTATTAATATTAATTATTAATTATATATATTATATTATATATAAATTTTATATATATAAAATTTTATATTATATATACATATTATATATTATAAATTAATATTTATATTATTATATAAATATTAATTGCAGTCTGCCTTACACTGCCTTCTCTTGCCTCTCACAAATACATGATCCAATTTCACCTCTTGTCTGCTGTGACTCCTCATCCCAACACCCTCCTTCTCAACCACCCAGTCCTAACCTCTCCCACAGGAGTCATCATGCAGTATCACTCTGTCCTGTCCCCACACTGCTTTGTCACTTTATGGGACGGTTTCTGCCCACAGTGTCCTCAATTTTCTCCACATCTGTGCCAATGTAGTGGGTTTCTGTGGCTGGGTTTTATTTGGGGGGAGAGGGGGGTGTCTATAGAGGTGGCTTCTGTCTGAAACTGCTACAAGCTTCCCCTGTCCGGCAGAGGCAATGCCAGCTGGCTCCAGGACGGGCTTCCTGCCGCTAGCCAAGGCTGAGCCAATCAAGAGTGATAGTAACGCCTCTGTGATAACATATTCAAGAACAGAAAGGTATTGTGCAGAAAAAAATTCCAGCCAGGGAAGAGTGGAGTGGGAACATGGGAACAACAATGTAGACACCAAGGTCAGTACAGAAGCAGGGAGAGGAGGTGCTCCAGGCGCCGGAGCTGAGGCCCCTGCAGCCCGTGGTGCAGCCCATGGTGGAGCAGCTGTGCCCCTGCAGCCCATGGGGAACCATCGGGGTGCAGAGACCCCACCTGCAGCTCACAGAGGAGCCCATGCTGGAGCAGGTGGATGCACAAAGAAGGCTGTTACCCCGTGGGAGGCCCAAGATGGAGCAGGGTCCTGCCAGAGACCTGCAGCCCATGGAGAGGGAAACCAACGCCGGAGCAGGTTTTTCCCAGGTAGGACTCGTGGCCCTGTGGGGGGCCCACGTCAGTACAGCTCATTGGCGAAGGACTGCACCCCATGGGGGAATGACCCACGGGGCAGCAGACTGGGAAGAACTGCTGCCTGAGGCGTGGACTCACGTTGGAGAGGTCCATCAAGGACTGTCTCGCTTGGGAGGGACCCCATGGGAGCAGGGGAAGGACTCTCCTCCTGAGCAGCAGCAGAAACAACAACTGACTGCAACCCCATTCCCTGCCCTCCTGCACCGCTGGGGAGGAGGAGGGAGAATGTGGAAGGAAGGAGGGGTGGAGGGAAGATGTTTTTAAGATTATTTTATTTCTCACTCTTTTGCTCTTATCCTGTTCATAATAAATTTAAGTACTATCCCCACTTTGAGTCTGTTTTGCCCGTGAAGGTAATCAGTAAGTGACCTCTGCCAGCTCTTGACTCATGAATCAGCTGGTTTTTTTCTCTCCTCTGTCCAGTTGCAGAGGGAGAGTGAGAGAGTGACTTTAGTGGGTACCTGGCATTCAGCCAGGGTCAACCCACTACAAAGTCACATCTGCTTTTTTTATCAGTCTGCTCATGCCTATTTCTCTATCTCCAGGCCCCCATCCCACTGCCCTGCTGGTCACAGAAGCCACCATGAGCTGGTTCTCTAATTTCTTACTTATCCTTTCAAATCCTGGTCTACCCAGCTGGAGTCTTTCCTAAAGTCCTAATTTCCATGATGATGCCCTGCCACAATCCTTTCTCAAATTCCTTGATGCATTTTCTTTCTCCTTTTCCAACCACTAGTCTTAAGCACCTTCACTTTTCATTAAATTGTGACTAACAAGCAAGGACTTGAGCTACACTACATCACCCTGTCTTCCTTTTATTTCAGAATTTTCATTAAAGGAAATATATATAAAGCAAATATATTGAGGTCAGACATTTGACTGTCTGCTGATACTGAGAGTTTCATTATGTCCTTACACGAGCAACTAACATTATTAATTTTCAGTCTGGAGGTGAAAAAAAGCTATAAAAGCTCTGTAAAACTGAAAGCACTTTTAATCTCTTTTAATTAGTTAAAGGATATGCTTTAATCCTTGTGAGAAGGGGAGTGATCAGACTCCACAAACTCTCCTCTAAAATGACTCATTTGCGTACCCTGTACTCCTAGCGTACATTTACACTTGCAACTTGCCAAAATGCACACCTGTCAAGTCTCACACAGCACACGAATTGTTGGAGTCCTGTCTCTCCCTCCTCCATTATGGTGTTTTTACTCCCAAATTCTCTGCACATCCCTGCAGACACTTCCCACCAAGCTGCAAGGGCCTCACAGAAGGCCAGTACTGCAGCCAAGCTCAAACAGCAGGCAAATTCTTCAGGATGTCACAGGCTGGTGCCCACTGTATGAATATGAACATGTAACAATACACCTTTGTATAAAATATTCTTTAAAAGCAGGGCATAAACCTGCTCATAAGCACTTCATATCCTGTGGGATTCACTGACACTTGTTTATATTTGCATTGCAACAGAGCTCAAAAGCCGCAAGCAGAGCTTGAGACCTTGTACAAATGCATACAATTACACTCTTAATTCTGCCCTTACAGACAACATTTGAAATCAAAGACTTGATATGAAGCCCTGCATTCATGACACTAAACTGAAGTTCAAACATTAAAATAAAGTTGAAAATTCAGAAAAGCAAGAATAATTTTGATACAGTGTAAGTCAAATGCACATATTAAAAACTGTAGTGAGCAGGAACTTAGTGTCACGTAAAGGACTAAGTTAAAATAATATACGTCTCCAGGACTTTTTATTCAAATTTCAAGTTCCTAGCCACAAAAGAAGAAGAAACACCCTTCCTACGTCCACAGAAATTTTTCCAGTTCCACAGCTTCAGCTCCCACTCCACACATACCTCATACCATTTTGCTGCCACCACCCTGTATTATTTCTACTGAAAGAACTGCAAGCTACTCATTTGCTCGCTCCTTTTATTCAAGCTGGGTTCATAATTGCCTGGTTCTTTTGCATTGACACAATGACATAAAGACTGTAATTCTAAAAAAAGTGACGTTAAGTCATGTTTCAAGAACTCTTCTTACTTTTGCGACACTTCAGAGAATTATGACTTCAACAGTAGCCCTTTATCAAACCAAGCATACTCCTTAAAGGTCTTCAAAAATCCCAGAACTTCAGCACTCTTTCAGAGTTACCTTAAAACTAATGCAATTCAAATAAAAAAATAATTAATCATCTGAAAGTTCAGTACCATTAGAATGTAAATTGCCTATAATAAACTTGATTTGCCCCACTTGAGAATAAAGGCCATATCATAACTCTTTAAGTACCTAACTGTGTACCAGATCCGGCACTTTATTTTTCAACTACAATGATCTTTGCTTTCTTCCTGATTAAGTGATCACTGTAAAATAATGCTGGTTAAGATATTTTTATTTTGACCGCAGTTCATCTCATGGCAATTTTAATAATTTTATTGCAAAAAAGATCAACAATCCCCATTAATATAAATCAAACTTTGAACAGAATCTGCATTTTGAAGGTGACAAATATATTTCCCAACACCTGTAATCACCTTACAGCAAACATTTCCTGGAAGTAGTAAGTACCTACATAAATCACCTACATCTGTGAGCACACATGCACATATGCCAGAGATTCTGGCACTACAGCCCTTTTTGCTTTGATCCACATCTCCTTTGTATCACCAAGGATGCAGCAAAGAGTGCCAGAACCTAAAGCACTGATGGATCTAGCTATTTATGAAACCAAAGAAAAACTTTAACCTTATTTTTCTACTCACTTCCTTGGTCCTGTTTTCAGGCACCCTTATGCTTATATTACCTAAACACAGAACGTCTTCAAACCATATTGCTTCAAATGGAGCCTTCAGAGCTCCTAATGAATCAAGTGAAGGGATTCCCTAATGGTACATCTGAACTGACTTTCATCACTTATTTCAGTATCCCCATGAATGGCAAGTCAGACATAAGAGACACCTCAAAACCATGTACTCTTACATACATGTATTTGCAGGTCTGAGCCTAAACTAAGAGTAATCTTTCAATCTTATCACCTGTAGTAATGCAAAGTTGTACTGCTGTATGCCTGTTACGATATATACATAGATTAAAGCATTTGCTTATTACTACACTGAGAAAAGGCAATTTTTCTATGACAATACAATAATTTTATAACAGGATACAATTAATTGGTTTTATTTAACAGCTTAAGTTAAAAACAGGAGGCAGCAAGTTAAATTAATAATCTTCCTGTAAATGAACGATTGCTTCAGTTTTAAAGGATAGACTAATCAAAGAGAACCATTAGGATCAATACAAACTGTTCTCCATCTTCAAATTAAAGACATATTTTCAACATTTTGTAAGGTTTTTTCCCTAAATGCAGACAGGAGAGGTGGCCTTGTATGCATTTGATGCACTGGACAAGAAAGTTTCACAAGCTGTGATTCTAAATACATAAAATATTCACTGAGTTCTGAAAATTCTTTGAATGCTTTTACCCAAGTTTTATCTCAAAAGTCATGTTTATGAGAAACTTGAAAGGAAAAGCCATGGCAAGACATAGCACTCACAAACAAGTTTGAGATAAGTAATGAGATAATAAGGAAGCTGGACACGTTTTCAGAGGAGCACAGAACACAAATTCATTAATTTCGATACAAAAGCAGTAGGAGAGTCATTTAGTTACCTCAATACAGTAACCACATTTCAGAAGAAGGTAACATACATAAATTTTAGTTATGCTTATAATTTTTAAATATTCTCAGTCTGTATATTTCATAAAAATACTTAAATAGAAACTGCACTCTAATAAAAATAGATTCCACTTACAGGTAATAAGACATTTTGCAAATATAAATCATAATTAAGTCATAAACAAAATGAATGCTAGGAATTCATTAGTTTTCACTCTGAAATTAGTTTATAGAAGGTTTGTTCTATGGAAAAATGACTCGTAGGGAGGTGAATTCATAGATCACTTCTCCCAATGTCATCTTGTTTCACAGATCACAAAGGAGCAGGTTAAATAATTCACAGTAAACGCAAGCAAACAAACAACTATTTTTAGTATGGACAACTTATGTTCCACATTATATGACCATTTTGTTAATTATTTCATCATCGTGCCCTGTTTAGCAAGAATCCTCAGTTCAAACACCCGGTCACGACACCTCTTCTTCCTCTAGACTTGAGCAACATACTAAATTAGTGCAAGCTTAACAACAACGTGAAAGAAGGCCAAAACTTTCTGAAATTTGAACCCTAAGAATTTCCAACACTTATCCATGAAAAACAGTACCAAAATACTATTACTAAAAATGAAATTTAATCACTATGAAGCATCAAATAACTATATGGAAGTACTCATATTTGTAAGTATGGTTTATGAGTGCATCCATCCACACAGCTGACAAACAGAGCTTGTTACTCTTATACCTTTCTTGACAAATGGACCAAGTCCCAGGACAAACCTAAATCACTTCCATAATAACACAGTGCACTCCCTAACTATTACAAAAACACATGAGAACTGTAACATTTCCCTTCCCACACTCTGAACATTCATTTTTTTTCTGATCTCAAATCCTTAGGAAAGTGTGGCAACTCCTGCTCTCATTAACACCTATTTTTAGATTGTTAGCCTGTATTTACTCAGAAGTCATCACAAAACATTCCTACTAGTTTTGACTTGGCTCCACAACATCGCTCATAACAAAAAAGGCAAAGCAAAAAATAAAACAAAACACCCTCCCCCCCTTAAATTGTTGCTCTCTTTCAAATTCTCCAGTTATATCTCAGCAAGTAAAACTGATTTCTAAAACTAAAGTCAATTGTAAGGGAAAAATCAGCATTCATATGCCATACGTGCAAGAATTCCAAATGCATTTCCTCCCAACAACTCTTGACTGAACTCATCCACAACTGATACCTTTTAATACCTATCTATACATTGCCAACTTTCTATTCTATATTAATACTTCTTCCAAACCAAATCTTACTCCATTTATCATAAAAATGTAATATTCAATTGGTTGTTTAAATATTCTCAGTTTAATCTCAAAATGCATTCAAAAACCATCTGTACAACAAGAAACACACACCTGGAAAACCTGAATTCAGTCCGGATATAGAAACTACTGCAAGCAACTTTAGCAATATTCATTCAGAGGAAATGGGCTGCTTATCTAACTGCCTAAATGGAAAGGACTCTTTCACACAATAAGGTATTTTGGGATTATTTTCTTGTTATTTTTTAAATAATGATGGCACATAAATTAAAAATTTTACATCCAGCAGCAAACGGAAGGCTAGTATTTACAATAGCCATTGTGTACACAGCCCGTAAAAAGGAAACAAACCAGAAGGGCAGAATGCAGTCCTTACAAAGACCTGTAACAGAGGGGGTATTCAGAAACATTTGGTTCTCGTCCTCTAGATTTACAACTGTTCTCAGACACGTGAATTAATAATGAAATTAATAATTTTGTCTAAGCAACGTCACCAGCAACAAAACCATTTATGCACAAAAATAAGGAAATTGCTGTCAGGAAGGTGACACAGATTCAAAAGATACAACACTCCTGTAGCCACAGCATGTGTCTGCATCCAAGTCTCCTCATAATTTCTACCCATCACCTGACTTGAATCAGATATGACTAAGCAGAGATGTTTCAAAGACAATTCACTTTTTGCATGCTCCACAAAGGTAGGTGGGTGGCAGGAGAGACTCCTAAGCCCACACAGCCTACAACAGCATCCCCTTACTTCCTAATTCCGGCAACTCCGTGGGAACCAGGCACAGGGGTGGGAGCAGACATCTTCCCCTACGGGTGCTGTAGTTGTGACAAAACATTTAATTCAAGGTCTCCAGTCAACTAAAAGGCGCCATTAACAGGAAACCACGCTTTATTAGTCACTTCTGCTCACAAAATTACTCCTTAGGCTTTATTCTTTTCCTGCGTTCAGGGGTGTTTTTAATCAAGAGTTTATGTACAAACTCCTAGCATAGCCAGCAGATACAACTACTTGAGAACTTACTATTCCCTCCAGCTCTTTTTGCACATAGATATTTTAATACAAGGGGGGAGAAAGGAAAAAATAGACAAAATATTTTGCATAAAGTCTAATCAACTCCAAGGGTAACAACTTCTCTGATTTATACTTCTATTGACACACAAATATGGAAAAGATGATTCACGTCAAAGTGGGATCTCACTTTATAAAGCTGAGAAACCTCTCTCAAGAAACCTGACATCCACAGAGTATTTCTCCTAGGAAAATAATTTAATACACATTAATTTGGGAAATTACTGCAATGGGTTCTCAAGATATCTTGGACCCTTATCCTCACAGGAATGCAAACATTTAATTTCTATTGAAATCAACAAAACCTGTGACTGCATATCTCTGTCCACCCTGATGCAAACTGCCAATTTCAGACAAGGCAGAACTACAGAGTTGTGAAATTTATTTGTCTACACATGGGCTCATTACAAAAGAAAGGGGAAGAAAGAATGCTTCAGAGAATGAGAATCAAATATTCCCTTGTGTACTAGGAAGATATCCAAGTCCATAGAAAGGGAGTAATGAATATAAACAACACCCTCAACATCCTCAGTCATCATTTAGTTTGTACTTCACTGCAATTTTTACTTTTTTACAAGAGGGGCAGACAAAACTACAATGACAGGCAGTTTCTTAATATTATATAATAATCAGAAATGTTCAAAACATTTATTTTCTTGCTTTTAATTGTGGAGCAAAGTCTAAAATCAAATTACTTTCCTATTGTTTCTTAAGAGTATTTCCAAGTAAATTTTTCGTAATCTTTTTATCAAACATCAACTTACCCACCTAATTTAAAATGAAGTTGTTGGGATCTTGAATATCAAAATTTATCCAAAATCAAGCTTTCTCAGATGACTTCTAAAACCCAAAAGGTTCTTTCTACTGCAGTCATATACTGCACGTTCTAGTCATTTTGAGTTTTCCCTAGCTGGAATTTTTTTGTCCTCTGTATTTTTTGTATAAGTCAAGGTGCAGTGCCTCCCCTATGTACTAACCTAAAACAGACCAATATTCACTGCAGAGATAAATCTTACTGCTTGTTCCTTCATAACTTTCAAAAAATGAACTGCTCGGTATTATTTCAACTGTCAACAGAATCTCTCACTTGACACAACAGTTAATTTAAATCAACTACTACTGTGTGCAAGAAAGGATGGAAAGTGCATGTTTCAACCCACCATTAGTACTTGATTTAATTTTATTCACGCTCAAAAATGGTGGCACCAATATAATCACAGTGAAGTATAAAACCTGCAGAGACAAACTTTTCATCTATACTGTGATGTAGCAGTTCTTTACAAACCTCAGGATAAATGGATGCCTTTATCTTAAAATGCTCTTGAATCTCAAGCAGGAGTCAACTTGAACCTGAGAAACAGTGACTGTCAGTAAATCGGGTTGCTCGTCATTAAAACAGACAACACTTGCTTCAGCTTCTCCTCACTCTTACCTGTTGGCAGTACAGCTTGCCCCGGCTCCATCTGCTAAGATGGTAAGAGCCACTCATGCTGTAGCGTTTTCCCCGTTTACACTCATTTTAGTACACTTCAGAACAATGTGAATTCAGTACTTGAGAGTTACTGGACTGACAAGTACTTGCTGCCTGAAATAACGGCAGAGCAGGTTTCCCACAATGTACTGACCAACATGCCTTATGTGAGTGACATTCCTGCAGATAAAGGCATTTCAGTTCTTTTGGCTCAATCAACTCACAGATATCTCTGCTGATACTAATAAAACAATTAAATAAACAAGAAAATGCATTAGATACACTTCAGTCAGCAAGGCCTAATGAAATTTACTCCCAAGGGCTTGAGGAAGTAGGGAAAGTAAATTCTGACTCATTAAATATTCTATTCAAGAACACACAGAGAATGAGCACAGCTCCAGAAGATCCAAGATGAGCAAAAATAAAGGAAGTTTCATTTTTTGTAAAATCTAAATTCCACATCCACACCTATCTCCTGAATACGTGTGTCCTGCAACCTTAAAACACCACTGCAGAATTCAAACTTGACAGATGAGTGCCACCACAGGACATCAACTTGCTGAAATTAGCAGTCTGAATCACCAGGGGACTGAAAAATGTACACTCTCCAGCTGAAAATCAACCTATTAACTCCCAGCCGTGTACACTGAAGCACAGTGGGTGGGCTGCAATTTGCTTATAGTTAGCTGAATCTCAGTAAGCAAACAGGCAGCTGCGCTCAGAAGGAAGTAACATTGACAGGGAAATTATGCTAAAGGTAAGTGATGGAGTTACAACCAAGCCTAATCCTCATCTATCCTCCTTCCATGACTGTCCATATATAATAGGGAATAGTCTGTGTTAACTGAACTGTAAACAAAAATTTATATATATACATATATGACTGTGTGTGTACCCATAAATATATTTATTTATATATGTATATATACACATATATAAATAAATATCTTCTACATGTATATGTATACTCCACTAAATGAAAATTTCCACGGGAAGGTCATGCCTGCGGGTAACACCAAGTTTCTCAGAGCAATTTATTGCCTCCACATAAATCTCAATTGAAAGGATCACAAGGAGAGAAAAAGATTTCTCAATTTTAGATTTCTTCATGAGCAGCACCATCTGTTTTCTATGGGAGATGCAGAGAATAGCTTGAAACCACCCTGATCTCTCTTGGAGGGACAACACAGTGGAGCATAAGCAATCCAGGAGGATGCTGGAATGTGCTGATGGTAACTTCCTACTGCAACAAAGAGAGATACTATGCTGGTCTTATGGTTTAACCTCAGCTGGCAACCAAGACCTTGTTCTAACCATGAAGGAGGGGCTGGTGGGGAATGTGAAGCTCAAGGGCAGCCCTGGCTGCAGTGACCATGAAATGGTGGAGTTTGAGATCCTTTAAACAGTACATGGATAGTTTTTTAATAAGAAAGCCTAAAACCTTCTAATAGGTTACTTCCTCTCACAGAAGCGCCTAGATTCCTATGTATCTTACTGCAGTTACACAGCCAGATGAAGATATTTATACATAAGTTATGGAATCCTCTGTGAGAAAAGTAATAATAAATAAAAAACCACAACAAAACAACAGATGTCTGAGGAGACCTAAGGATGAGGGCAGCCTTCAAGGAGGTGCTCTGCTTTTGTAAGGCCCCAGTTGAATCCAAGCACAGTGGAGGCAGTTTTGAAGTACTCTAAACAGACTCCTCCCCCTCAGCCTGTACTGTGGTCAGCAGAGTGAAGGAAGTATAAGTTTATCCTAAACACATCCAAATTCTTGTGGCCCAGGCTCTGAACAAATATCAGAGACAGCACCATCACAAGAAACAAAACTAAATGAACACCAAACAACATATTTCAACACCTGGCTGCAAATTCAGGCAAGAGCAGCGCTGGTGTACTGGCAAAACAAGCAAAGAATCCTTTTTTTTTTTTTTTTTTGCAGTGTTACAACGTCTTGCTCTCTTCAGCAGACACCATCCCTGTTTTTCTACACATGGTGGCAAGTATGCTTCACCTGCTGTAGAGCCACAGGAGAGATGAACTGAAATACAAAGCTCAGATTTCATGGTTTGGCATCTTGTTGGTCTTGTTTTTGTTTTTTAAAATATAGGTTCAACCGTAAGACTGAATAGTAAGCAAAAGATAAACAGGATCAGAACCTAACAACCAAGCTCCCAAGTTGTCAACTTAATTCTGAAGGAAGTAGGAAATGGAGGTTCAACAAAGCACCTTTTCTTGTAATGAAACATGCTGTATTTTTTCCTGGACACCACAAGTACAGTTCAATGTCACCACTACTGACTTGTATCTGTTGTTAGAGGACCTACTATACCTGAAATGCTGCAAAGGCAGGTGGTGGTCAGGAAACACAGGATCAGAGGAGAACTTTAGAAGACTTGGTGAAAGTGGACACAAAAGAGCACTGTAATGCCATTATGCTTAAGACAGTCAAACAAAACTCTGTAATATATTAGATGTGTAATAACGCTCATAGGGTGATCCAAAGAACAGTTGAGACCCCTGTGCTACATTCAACTTTTAGAAGAATATAAGACAAATAACTGAGACTCCATCCTTTGGGCTCTAAAACAACAATGGACATTCCCATGTTTGAATGTCTGTGCAACTACAAACAAGCTTATTGCACCTGAAAGAAATAATTTTAGTATCTACTTTTATTATCAGCTTTTCTAGATTTAAAATAATTAATCAATAAGTCGGGTATTTTCTTGAAAGATTCTAAACTATTTCTGAAAATATGACTCATTTAAATATCAAATATTATAGATTTTTAAAAAATGTAAATATAATTGCCCAGACATCATATACAAGGATTTCCTAATTACTGGCAGTAAGCTTTACTTCATCTCAAAAACTGACCAGAACATTAGAGAATACTATCCAGTAAATAAACCTAAACTAACTTCGAGGACAAAGATAAAATCATATTCCTCCATGCAATGGCTAGAATCTACAAAGCTGTGTACATAAAAGCCATCAAAGGAAAAAGAACCACCTTATTCATGCATGAAGTCTCATATATTTTACTCACTATCTGAACTTAAAGGAAAAGCACATCATGGAACGAACATTGTGAAAAAATCCTTAAGCACAGTTTCTTCCCAGAGACCATGAAATATTTTTTGGGTTTGTGTTGGGTCTTCTGTTGTTTGGTTGGGGTTTTTTTAAAGAACTAAACTCTATCTTCCCTCTTTGAAACACTGCATAATAAAGCCTGAAAGAGATTTCAGGAAGCATTCACGACTGATGTCATGAGGATGCCTCTGAATGCATTACCACATACAACCTGCATGAACTGCTATTTTTCCCACTGCCTTAAGTCAGGTGGAGAGAAGGAAACATTACCATGACTTACTGGAGTTATGCAGGTTTATATGGTGATTTGTTTAGCTCTTTCCCCAATTATTTTCTTATCAAATATAGGTAGCAGATAAAAATATCCCCCAAATCCTGCTTCTGTGCCTCCAGGAAAAGGAAGTCTTGTTCCCCACCCCACCAGCCCCGACATACATGTGACAGAGTAAACAAATTTTTGCCCCATGAATAATAATTTCTCTCACTGATCCAAGAAACAAACACTTTGTACTTACTCAAATCTGCAAAGAACCCTTTATCATTTTGCACACGGGGAAAAGAATAATTTCCTGACCAATTTTATTTGAGAAATGCTTCAAATGCCATATATATACGTGTACACGCACACACATTTTTTGTCCAGATTACAGGCCTGAGTTTTTCAGAAGCCGAGAGCAGGGTGGCATCCAACATTCAGTTCTCACCTGATATTCTCAACAGCACCCCATGCACATAGTTAAGCACAGCCTGTACACATATTTTAAACTGTCATCTTGAGATCACATTTTGACCTACGAAAATAACATGCTGGAATCCATGAATGGATAAAAACATTTAAGCAAATAGATAATGGAACAATTTTAATAGAAAAATCAGGATGTTTTCCATTTTAAAAAGACCTTATAACACCAAAGAGCAAACCTGTGTTGTCAGGGAAATCTTCCCTATTTATACCTCATTTGGGAGAGAGATTTAAAAAAAAAAATATATATATATACACACACACATATGCTGTGGAGTAATAAAATAGTTATATTATTTTCCTGAAATAAAGAGTATATTCACCCAACTGAATTATTTATTGGCACAAAATCATAAAAGACAAAGATACAATAAATGGGAAAATGTTTTTCCCATTGCAAAAAATGATCCATCTCTGACAAGACACATGAGGTCTTGTTGAGGTCATTATGTAAAGAATAGGATTTCTTCTGGAAATTTTCTGACATAACACATGCATCAGTAAAAACATGTCCTTTCATTCATGAGACAAGAACATTTCACTGTATTTTTGCAAACTAAATAGTTAAAGACACCATAGAAACCAGCCAGCTGTTATTTAATCAATAATAACAGGGGACTGTTATTGACATGATTGGCCTTATTTCCTCCCACAGGAAATAGGAAAGCCATCTGAAAGAAGATTCAATTTCTTCGTTTGTTTGCCACCTTCTTTCCTTTTAGTCAGTGGCTTCTGCTACTCTCTCCTTTTCAAAGTCACCTTATTTTCCATTTAAAAGTGAGAAAGTACCTGACAGCAAACATAACCAGGCTGGATAGGAACCAAGGCGGCAAAATCTGTGACCGCACTGTTCTCCTGCCCTCCAGCCTTGCAAAGGACTGCTGTTGCTATTTATATCGTCGTATGCACACAGTAAACACAGCTTTCACATTTTGTTATGTTAAAAAAGGTGGTAACCACTTTCCTTGCTTCTAGCTCAACCTCTAAAACATCAGTATCTCCTTAAATACAAATAATTAAACAAAAGCTACTTGTCACAACAGCACTTATACTAATGATATACATTTTAAAAGCCACTAGTCTAAAATCAGTCTCGAAACATCTCCTAACGATTTCTTCTGGCTCTTTAAGTGTATTACCGAACATTCAGGATAGACAATCCATCAATTAGCACTTTATTTATTTAAATCTTGATTAATTTGTCTTGTATGATGTTTTAATCCATAACTCATTGCAGGGATCATACAAGACAGACTTAAAAGAAATAATCAGCTATTAATTTAACCTTTAAAGATAGAAAAGATAATTAGATATTCCTTTATTTTTATTATATGTTGTCGCTAAGAGACAAGATACACAAAGTTATGTACAAATATAATAGCACTCCTTTTAGTACACTAGAGAATTATAAAACCGTTTAGTACTGGCTATAAACAAAAGGCCAAAAAGTGAAGATGAAACATTGCATTTTCAATTGCCTTTTGTTTTTTTTAAGTGATCTCCTCTAATCTTAAAAAAAATATAGCTACAATACCCAAATTCATATTCTATAGATCTTTTACCTCAGAAAAAAAATCCTCCCAGAGTACTCTCCCCAGCTACAACCTTGACACTATGGAGCCTGTTTGCTACGCAGCTGAAATAATGCAAGTGTCACCTCCAACGTAAAATATTCTGAAAAAAATCACCTTCACAACACTATCCATGAACATTTCCCCTTTTTCTTTCGGAGTTTTAAACCAAACTTGACAACAGTGAGATTGCCCCTAAAAGAACACTTAAAGACAATGTAAACCAGCTTTCGCCAGTACTGCCTACAAGCAACGCTGCAGAGTAACTTGGGTCCAGGAAAAAAAAAAGCCTCCACTAAGGAGTTAAGTATTCTTCCATGAGAATGTGAAAAACTGTGGCTTTGTCTATTTGAATTATGCTATTCTGTCCTAGGGAAAAATTTAAATATACTAAAAATAATGTATTTTTCTTGATCTGGAGGCAGCAAAAAGACCATCGGATTTTCTGCCCAGTGTCACTCTTAACTACAGATGGCAGAACTTCCATACTGCTTCAGAGGAAGCTCATGTGGCATTTTTTTAACTGATGTTAGTTGCCATCAAGTGAAAGTTTATTTGGAAGAAATGCTGCATACTGTGCAGTTCTCTAGAATAATCTTTTCTGGCCTAAAGGAAGTTGATGACAACAAACCCACACTTCATAACAGCTGCAATACCCATGCAAAATAATAAATTTGTTAGCACATTAAATATTACATGAGAAAAAAATTAAACCCCACTCTTTATCTAGGAAGTTATTATCAGTCTAGGATAGCTTACAACTCATACCTGCAGGAACACAACTGCTTATGGGGAAATTTTTCAGAACTCTATACATTCAAATCATCAAATGAGCACCACATCACCGATACACATGGAGACACCATCAGGTTTGGGAAATAAACAAAATTACTGACTATTCAAAGAAAAGCACTGAGATCAGCTGGCTATTTAAGACAGCAGTGTACTGATGAGCCAAAACTTGTATTTTTGTTCTATGTAAAGTTAGAGGATACCCGCCATGAAATGACAAAAGCAGTGTACAAACCAGAGCCCTCTATATTTGCATTTCTGACCACTACACTCGAGCATCAGACCAACTCTAGCCAGGGAGGCACACAATCATGCAAGAAAAGCAAGGAGCTGCCAGAAATTCAAATTGATGGTCTACATTCAGCTGTCTGTATACACCAAGTATTCAAAAGACAGCACATAAATAAAACAG
The DNA here is from genome assembly GCA_013396775.1 of Cephalopterus ornatus. Taxonomy (NCBI): domain Eukaryota; kingdom Metazoa; phylum Chordata; class Aves; order Passeriformes; family Cotingidae; genus Cephalopterus; species Cephalopterus ornatus. The sequence continues at coordinate 592,481 of VZRE01012498.1, forward strand.
AATTTATCTTTCTGTGCCGCTGTGTCTAAACTAAGAGTCTACGCACATTGCAGGCAATTATGTACTAATACCCAAGTAAAACATCGTAGCAGAAGTCATTCCATCACCACAGAACAGGGCTGTTCCCCCACATCCCGTCCCCAACATTAGTAAAGATGCTCTACCAGGATCAATCTGGTAGCACAGGACCCTCTGGTTTATACTGTAGCACAGACACTTTATTTTCTTCTGTCAGTCAGGTTGGATGGGGCTTCGAGCAATGTGGTCTAATGGGTGTCCCTGCCCATGGCAGGGGCATTGAAATTAAATGATCTCTAAGGTCCCTTCCAACTCAAACGTTCTATGATTCTAAGATCTCTTCTGTCTGTGTAGCCTTTTTCGCGATTTTTAAAAATAGGCAGCTCCTCCACAAGTCTCTGCATATTTTTCACTCTTATTTAATATAAGTGATTGATCACTGTGCAAAAATAGCTTGATTTTGCCGCACTTCTACCCTGGTAATATTTTCATTTAGCAATCATATTAGCTAGATCTGGACAAACTAATTTAAAACATCCATTTTGATACAACAGCCTGATTCAGTCAGGAGAAATAGCTATTTACTCTTGTCAACAACAGGTCGGACTGAGGCAAATGCAAAGTTTAACCAAATAGTTAATGTTTGTAATGTCACCTACAAAAATCTGATTTAGGGTTCACTCTGAAAGCAGCAATTTGACCTTCCTACAGTGATCTGAAGTACATGTTCAGAACTGAGCAATATTTAAAAGAAATGGGAAAAGCTCCTGTTATACCTCAAGATCACAGAAAACTCATTTTAAATACAGATACATCAATGACTTAAACTGTTCAAAAAGTTGCTTTAATTACTTGCTTCTTGGGGTTTCTTAATTATAATATGAATGACCCCATGAAAGAACACTTCCAATAGGATGTTATTCCTTGGTTATTGTGAGGGCTTCTCAGCTTCCTTCCTGCACTCTACAAGATCTCATGATTGAAGTTGGGTGGCTGACCTGGAAAATTCTGCCTCATGTGATAAGACATTAAATTTCAAAAAAGACACAATAGCTAAGCACACAAGCCTTCTTTCAAAAAACACAAAGAACACAGAACTCTTTTTGAATAGGCTTTATTGCTGTATTAATAGTTGAAATGCAGAGCAGTTGAGGGAGTAAAGCTCTCTTTTCCTCATTTGAACTCACTCAACTGGCACAGGATTCCTTTCCCACTCTCCCAATCCCTTGGGTCCCTACAAATCAAGACCAAAACAGGACCCAGCTGTCTCAGCTTGTTGTTCAAGTCCATTCAATTACAGCTGGAAGGTGGAATATTTCCTGGCAAAACTTTCCTCTGGGATGCTTATTCATGTGAACAAAACATACATACTGAATCAGGTACTGCTGAGTATTGGGCTCGTTAAATGGACTTCCTACACTGTGAATAAAGTGCTTAAAGTAGTTACAGCTTTAATTAAGCACTAGCAAAGGAATTAACATAAAAAAACCATTAACAGCTAAGAAGCCATAATGATGTGGTTGTCCTCACCACCAATGAGGATGAGACCTGCAATCAGATTCTATAATCAAGGTACACATTACAGATATCCACTTGACTATGCTAAGCTTGTGCTAAGCACACACAAAATGAACAGCTATCAGAGAACATACACACGCAAAGCAGTTGTGTTAAATCTGGGGGGGTTCAGTGGGGAATATTTCTTTGAACTTCAAAAATATTGCCACTTCTATGTTTGTCAGCCTTTTGTCATAGGATTTAAAAAATCTACCAACAAAATATATCCAGTCACACATGCTCCAGAGTCAGGTCATCAGAACGCTACCTCCATCTGTGAACATACAAGAGAATACTATCCAAAACCACCAGCTAAGAAACATCAACATGTGAAAAAATATTTCCAACTATAGAGTAAGTCCAGTTGTTTGAGTCAAAATGAAAGGGGAAAATTCAACCCTTAACTCTTTACTCCTATCAACAGACAGTTCTAAGCAGTCACAGTGGTGGAGACTGCTCTTACAAACATTCTTCAAATTAGTTTTATTTCAGTCATGAAGAAAAATTCTTGAAGGAGAAAAAAACAGATACACAATTTCTTTTGCCTTCTTGCTTCCAATTGTCAGGCCAGACAAGTCTTCTAATTCACTAGTCTTTGACCTCTGGATTCTGACAACTTTGGGGCCTGAAAAGTTCATGAGTAATGGACACAGGGCTATCACGTACTTAAATGTTCCATACAGAAGTCCACAATTCCAGTGGAAATTCTTTTTAAGTCCTAAAGGTAGAAAGCTAAAGGATTCCAAATACTGTTTATATTAGCCCATAAATAAAACTTTTCCCAAAACACTAATCACTCAATTCACTGTCTTTAATATTTTTTAAATATAAAGCCCTTGCTAAAATGCATGGCTTTGCAAAACACAACCACTTTCCCCCATGCTCACTGAATACTTTAACCTCACAATGCTTTGTTAACGCATGTTGATAACAACTGTAGCACAGCACAAAGACAATGCCACTCCTGAGAACACCATAAGTATTTAGTGCAACGTCTCCAGGGCTCAGAGTTGATAAAAACGTACCACCAGCTATCATTCTAAAATGCTCAGAATCAAGACAAAAAAACCCCAACAAAAACCAAACAGGTCAGGAAATCAAAATAACGAAGCCACAATTTTGTTTAAAGTGTCTACAGCCTATCCACTGATATCAGACAAATCCTATAATTATGCTGAAATACATTACTACATACAACATTTTTGTCCTAAAAATTAAAACAAAGAATATTTGAAATAAGCACATTCAGAAATATGTCCCTTCCAGATGCACACTGACATTAGTGGTCAATTACCGTTTAAACATCATCTGTATTAACCAAACTATCCCATGCTTTCTTTGTGTCTAGTATCCATTTTCCTTTACAATTTCCTCTTTGAATACTGATTAGCTTTGTTAGTTTTTATGCTAATGAAGATATGTGAGCAAATCAAAGCTGCCCAACAGAGGGAATCAAGCTCAGAAGATTCAGCTTTGCACTGATCTGTCAATATTACCCTGACAGAACTAGTAAACAGTAGTTACCTATGTCTAAGAGCCGTTCCACACTGTCCCAAAAGATCACCAACACAGAATCCTATAACTCAGGATTTGCACCGATTCCCACGCTGAAACCTCTCCTACTGCAATCTGCTCGGTAACACGATTCTCCAATGTCCCTGTTACAATGCCTAAATGACCTTCAAGCAATACAAGCTGTGCACTGGCCATATCATTTGCTTGCTTTACAAATATGATTTTAACAAACTGAGAGAAAATACGATTATTAATAAAGGAAATCAGAATTAAGCACATTACATTTGGTACCTCATTTCCATCACACTTAGTACCTCAACAACACACCCCTTCAAAAAGCCTCAGAATAATGTAACATTTGAAATGATAATTTATGTACATATAGCACCCAGTAAGGAGCAAAAACGATTCATTAGCTCTGCAGAAGACAAAAAAAAAAATCAAATTAGTTACATAGCTCTGAGTAAATAACAGCTGCAGCCTTTTAAGAAATGGTCAGCTGGTGTTAAAATTAGAGATGAATGCTGCTCCTGCAGACCATAATGGGCATTACTCTTCAAAAGCTCCAAACACCAGCCATTGGATCAACAGCGAAACAGATTTCAGAAAGCAAAACAGCTTAATTCCTGTGGCAGCTCCTGTAAGACTCGACACACTCCTCTTCTTTACTATTGAACAACTCCTTTTAATCATCTCTCAGCTTTCATTTTTAGCTGTAATGTTAAAAAGGGTTATGATGACAACTTTTTTCTACAGGTGCAGAAGCATTATTGCCCAGTTACAATTTAACAAAATAATTTCCTGTAAAATGTGTTAAATTACTCCAACCATGTTGTTATACCTCAAAAATATTTCAACAAACTTAACAAATACCTTTGTGAGTGGTATGACTTTGTTCTAATGTCACTGAGGACCTCAATCTGTAGTGCACATATTACAGTTTCTCTTATGCTAACACACTGACCATGTTCACAGCTGGATCCTCAGGTCTTCAACAAGGACACCAAAAGCTCATGAAAATTGTTCACATTAGAAATTCAACTAACATCAGTATTCTGTAGACTAGATAAGAAAGAGATCAAAGTTCAGCAACTACATCAGACAATCAGTATCATATGATCAGTGCATCCGTTTTTAAGTCGATGTAAAGTATGTATCCATGTTCCAACCATGTAGGTATCTGACCATAAAATCCAGTTATCAGTGGGCCACACAAGCTCACCTACAGCTTCACTCTGAAGATTTTATAGCTATAGCAGAAATCTTAAGATTCTACTTTTTAAAAAAAACATTCTATGTTGATAGTCATATATGAAGAAAGGCCTTAAAGCTTTAAGTAAAATTTGAGATAGCCTCAGAAAGTCATGTTTTACCTGAACTTTGCTCTCTTGCTGTTACTATGTTTTATGTAACTAAATAGCCCCAATATCTGCAGACAGCTGAATTTCTCGTAAATTAGATCAAGCACAAATTAAGTAACATTAATATAACACAAATTAAGTAACACTAAAATAGCTCAAAACAAAACAGTCTTAATGTCAAATAAAGGGCCACAGTGCAAGAATGATGAGTTAGCGGTTTAACTCATTTCCTTCCCAAAACGCAGCTCCTTTCCTACAAAGCAGAGAAACAAAGTGGGGGAAAAAGCTAATAAAAATGGCACAAGGCTATCATGGCACAAAGGAACCTTTCCCTGGCTCGGTAAGGGCATGAGCAGCAACGCTACGAAAGAACAGCCAGAAGAGAACCTTTTGCCACACTTCCCAAGGCTGTTCTGACCTCCAAAGCTCATACCTCAGCAATGCCAAAAGGACAAACCACTTCCCACAAGAGACAGCAGTACAGCTTATACTACCTTTGCCTTTCTGGTAGCTATCACAGTACTTTCATGAGTACCCACATATAAGGAGAGTTGCACTGGCGGGCTCAAGGAGTGAGACAGCACCGCATTACATTTTCAGCAGTTCTGGGTAACCATCACATCAATTTCAAAGGGCAACACATTAGAGCTTCTTCTAGGAGGCAGAAAACTGCACAACCTCCAACCACCCTCACCCTGTATTTTAAAGTCTGATTCAACTGATGATTGTAAACAATGAAAGACAAGCCTTCCCTCCCTTTGCAAATATCAAACACATCTCACCTGAGACTGGAACACTTACAAGGAGAGCTGACAGGTTGCATTAGAGCAAGATCAAGTATAAAGTCTGTGTGATAGCACATTTACTTGCAGAATAGACTGACACAAGCAAACAAAACTAAATATTCCTGGAGGAAATGGGCTTAGTTACCTTTGTCAACAAAGATCTAGTGGAGGAGAAACAGAACCGTTTCAAAGGAGTGAAAAGCACAAAGGAAAACTTCCTGAATATCTCCCTGCACAAGGACTTGGAAGTGAATTATTTTTATAGAATGAAAAATGCCGAAATGTATGTAACAGTTGCAAAGCCTCAAAATACTGTTATCTCAAAGTGACTTAAATACAAAACAAGTTAACATAAGGGAGATTTATCAAAAGTTCACAAATACTGCTTTTTCAACCTTCAAAGTTGTTAATACCTCAGAGAAAATTGCCATATGAAATCCTGTAATTTAAAAATTTTAAATGCTTAAAAATTCAGTTAAGAATACTCTACAACAACAAATTTTAATACATTGTGAGCAGTACAGATATTTATATCAATATATTATTTTATTTCAGGCAGTGACACTTCCTTTTAAATCAAAAATGTCTCAGCAGTTCTCAGTAAGAAAAAAATTACACACTCATTATAAGTTTCCTCTCTAATGCCTCCTTTCCCTCTGACAGCTTTTTCACCTTACTTGATGTGCAGAGCACTGAACATCAAAATACAAATTCCATTTTATACTGGTATTAAAAAAAAGATACAGAGACGCACACGCTTGACAGAAATTGTAAGAGCTTCTTTAATGCTCATCTGTTTTTATACTATGAACTACACTGACTTTATTCATTTCTAGAATTCAGGCATCAGAATATGTACATATTACAGTACCAAAGTTGTATACCGAAAAGGAATTGACTTCACAGTTAAAATGCCTGATGAACTATTTTTATGTGTATGCAGAAAGGTTGAAGACAAAATACCAAGAGCACCTGGAATATCACAGCTTGATCTGATAATGTAATTTTTTTCATAAAATATTATTCTGAGTTTAGTAACATCTGATTTTGAAAACTTTCTGAAGTCAGTCTTTACACATTTTCCATTGCCCTTTACATCAGACATCAAAAATACAACAAGAAAATTAAAAAAAAAACCCTAACATGCCCAACATACTCAACAGCTAATCCAGTATTAAATCACAGAGATAATTATTTGATGTTTTCCACCTACTGAGCAGAGAACAATCTTAATTGACCCTGGCAACTAAGAGTTTAAAAATTTCTGGATGGTATCAGATATCTGTGGAACTGTGCCTTAAAATTTTAACCAAGTACCAAAGCATGTAGATTGTTTTTTTTTAATATACAAATATATATATATGTATTTGTGTGTATAATTGTGTCTATATACACACCTACACAAATATACATATATGTATGAACATAGTATACCTATATTTACATAAAATTGTATGAATCATTGAACAAAATAATTTTAAATTAAATACAGCCTACAAAATTCTGCAGGTCCTTAGTCCTATGATTTCATTAAGAGCTGTGTGTTGCATAATTAGGTACAACTTTACTGCCCAAGTTCTGGCACTACCTACAGATTTACACAAGAAAAAAAGTTTCCAACATGAACAAATCCATCACTTAATTTGTGAATATAATTTTTAATATTTACTTTCCAAGTATTTACTTTGGAGAAAATAATAAAAAAAAATTAAAACACTGACACCACTAAATAGTGTCTAATATTGGAAATATGCTTGATTCCAAGTAATCTCACATACTCTACTCCTTAAAGTAATATAAATAGGAAATGTTTCCTTCTGGAAATTAAAATCCTGAAGGCTTAGTAGATGCTGGTAAATCAGTTGAAGCTACACTTTCAACAAAGTCGAGTCCATTTATTCAAAGAAAACAAATGGCTTTTGTCATTAACAAGGAGAAATACACTGAATTCCTTACTAACCATATATAGTCTATTATGTACCCTATATAGTAGTGATTTACTAATTACTTGCACTGCTGCATTCCACTCCACCAACAGGGTAACACTCAATGCTAAGCCCAGAAGGAAAATTATCTGCTTTCTTAAGAAACACCTATTCACGTTGAATGCTTTAAAGCAATTTAAAAAAATACTGAACATTTTTTGTCATCTTTTTTAACCAAATCACGAAACCAAAAAATCAGGTTCTTTGAACTAAATGATAGGCTACACACAGTATTTACAGCAGCTAGGAATAAAGTTTTATTAAAAATCTTACACTTTCAGGAATTGCTACTGTGCAAATGTTGTGAGGAAAACTCTGGTCACATTGTGACCAGATCTGTTTCACATTTTCCACTGTTTCACATTTTCCATAGCTATGCACTATATAGGGGTACTTTTAAACCACCTTTATTTTCACCCTGAGGTGCTTGCACTACTTTTAACTTGATCAGGTGAGTTAAGGTTCTATAGAGCATGCATGAATAATCAAAGCCACAGGCAATTTCTCAAACTTCATTTGAAACTGAAGTTTTCTTTCATCTTTCACTACTGCACAAATGCAACACTCACTTCATTCGATTTTAGGATAAAATTTGGCTTAAAAACAAAGATGAAAAGGTTGCTCTAAAGCTACAGAGGTATTACATGTCTTCAGCCCACTTAAGGAAGTATGAAGATCACACTGTGAACTGAAAAACACAAAGGTGCATTTAACAGCTTTATTAATGTATGAAGTCAACGTGCCCTCAGTCTCTTGATCCAAAATATTCTGCTATACTAAATGTAAAAATATTCTGCTATACTAAATACCCACAAAACATTTTATCCTAAAGAGTTTCTTGTGACTTTAGGTATCTCCTGTTTATGCTCCCTTCCTCACAATTCAACTATTACATGAGCATATATGTGAATAAACTGTTTTCAGATTGTTTGGATGCAATATTCAAAACACTCACTCCTGTAGTATATTGGATCAGATTATTAAATCTGTTTTTAAAGCTCAAGTCTCATCCCACGTATAGTTAAGAACTGTTCGCTGTGTGCTCTCCATGCCCACATCTATGGTTTATGAACATCTTCTGCCAAATTGCTGCAGTCACCCTGTCCTGCCCAGGAATGATTTCTCTTCCCTCCACCAGAGTTTACATCACTTTTATTCCTTTCATCCACTTCCGCTCAACCTGCAACTGCTATGAGGAAAAAACACGTTTCCTCTTTGACTACAGATTAAGTGTTTTGACCTAATCCAATTCTAGTACTATCTTTATTTCTGATATACATGTGAAGAAAAGAATTGCACAACTACATATTTTCTCATGCTGCTATGAGTTTTTAATGCTGTAAAACTTTGGGGTGGTTCACAGCAATTAAAAGGTTTGAGAAATACAGTGTAGATAATAATTTTTGCTGTCCAAAAAGGCCATTTCAACAGGATAGTATAGATTGGAAGAAGGTGTTCTTAATATAACATTTTTTTCTCACTAACTAGTAACTACTTAAATAACGTTGAAGAATATGGGAAAGGAAGAGATTGGGAGGAGAGAGGAATTGTTCTGGAGATTAGGTTGTTCCCACCCTCCTACACTTGTGCAGTATTATTGCTTCTACGTTGAAGTACTGTGCCTTAGTAACTCATTAGATGGGGAAAAAAACAGAACAATAAATTGCTTCAGTCTAAATACTGGGCCAGATCTCCAGCTGACATAAAACAGCTCAGTTTCATCCATTTCCAAGTCTCACAAGGTTCATGATCAGTGATCTTCCTTAAAGGTCATTATGGTCAAGGTGAGGTGTTATGTTTTTTTTCTTTCTTGCTGGGTTACGTTTAACTCCTCATATGACCATGCAGTTTATTTTATGACTAAATTAGGATAGTCTTAAAACTTCTCTGAAGTACTTTACACAAAGAACAACTAACTCTCTGAAGCTTTAAGCTATGAGGGATGACAGGAGTTCATTCAGCTATTTTGTCTAGACCTGCATGGAATCAAACAGAAATTCTTCCATTTTATTCCCTCCGTAGTCTTTAGATTTTGCACAAAAGATTGCATAAAAACATAGGTCAAGTGAGATGTTATGAGAATATCCCTACTCTTTGCTGTGAAACAAGTTCAAAGAAATCCTCCCCCCTCCAAAGAAAAAAAATAAATCTATACTACTTTTCTAGATAAATTTCATGGGCACTCTCTGATGATCCAAGCAGATAAGCAGAGCCACCCACATTCCCTCCTCTGGCCCAGATAATCAGTCATCATAAATCCTTTTGCAAAAAACATGCTTCTTCCCCAAATTTATTCCTGATGACAACAGAAATTATTACATCACAGAATGCTCTTGATGCTTCAAGCAGGGAAGGAAATGAAGTGAATTCAGTCCAGATTCTACAAAGTCATTTTCAATCATCTTTCAACTACTTATTTTTAATCCTACTGCTACTCATTCCAAAAGACACTATGTACTGGTCTCTATTAATAGAGAAAGATTTAGAGTAACAGAAGTCAAATAAAAAAGAAACTGAAATTCCTGTTAAATCAACTTTTTACAAACTTCTGTGCCTAGTATTGCTATCCCAATTTGTCTCTGCTGGTACTGCCTCCTTTCCCTCTTTTTTCAAGTCTCCATACACTTCCAGGGGATACAGGTCCTTAGTGGGCTTTGGAGGTATATTCTAACAACCTAAACTGAGGAACACTGCTACAGCTAGCCCACATCTCACTCAACAGCTGGGGATCAATACCTGCTGCTGCACGAGGTCATCACATACGACAGCGACACAAAAGCACGGGCTCCTGGGCAGGCTCAGCACCCCCAGCACCACACAATTCCAAGTCTGCACACATCCAGTGAGTACGCGGCCACTGCAGTACTGGACAGCTGTTGCCCAGAGCACAGGAGTCATGGACTACCCACATGAAGGATATCATTACTTTGGGGTGCCCACCTCAACATTTCCTGTCCCTTCTTCCTCATCCTGGCTGGTTTTCAAGACATGCTCCCTCTTGCCCACAGGGCATGCCTCTGGCTGGAAATACCAGTAGCTTGCCTTCTGGTTTCCACAGTAACCCCCTTCACAAAGCCTGTCAGGTCAGGGTAACACCATGCACTCTCTCCACAAGGCCAGGAGATATGTTCTTGAAACATTTTATCCTTACTTTGCTCTTTTATCTTAGGGTTACATTTCTTTCCCAAACTTATAAATTCAAAAAAGGTCTAACAATAACTGTATATGCAAGCAAGAAAGCAAATGCATTCAGATGAAGTGTGTCTTTCCCTAGTTTTACTTAGCATGCTAATAAACTCCTTTAAAGTACTTTAAAATGGAAAGGGGGAGGGGGAAGGAAATCTGCATAGTATCTAAACACTTCTCTTCCCATAACTTCAAAACTATTTTTTAATAAAGAAATTGGCATCCAAAAAAGTTATTACTGTGCCTAAAAGTCACAGAAGAGCAGGTCCCAACCAAAAATTAATGACCAACTTTCATATTGCTATATCTTGAAAGTAAGGGCTTCAAGACAAGATATAAACTACTCCTGATCAAGAATGAGAGCACAGACATTTAAAATCAATTTAAATGTGCTGTGTTCTCAGAAAGGATGGTTTCACTCTTCTCAAAGTCTACAAGCATGAGGACTTGGGTAGCTGAACCAGCTCACTACTCCAGCTCATGCACAACAAGCAAGAAGTCGTATATGCCTCCATGTACCTCTTATCTTTTAAAGCCTCCAAATACAGCTACATGCTACACTTCTTTTTTTCTTCGTGTGTGTTTGCATTTGACACTATTAACTTTCCTTCTGTGTGAAGTGACCTACACTGCCAAATTTTCATCCAGAAATTCTTATCAGCAATATTACTTTTCACTCTTAGATCTTTTTTTTTACAAAAGGTGCCCCAGATCAAAAAAATGTTAGCCATTTTGTTCCTATGTTGTGAAAAACATCACCTTTTTAAAGTCAAAGTACAACGCCATCCTGAATCAATGACAGTATTCTGCAAATACAAAGCTATTACCAAAAGCAAGCAGAGAACTGGTTTCAGCCACAGGATTTCCTGTGGTTGTATGGTTACTCTTCAGTCACATTATCAATTTGATGTGACTTCCTATGACAAAGCGGGAGGAAACCAAGAGGAACTAACTCATCTGTCAACCAGCAGTAAAAAAATTCAAGTCTCAGTGATATCATAGGCCACAAATAATCCTCAAATTTCTACAGAGAAAGCTTAGGTTTAGTGAAAACGGAAAACCACAGAGATTAGAAGAACAATTGCAGATGAGCAATGACTACACACTAACAAGCAGCTGGGCTTTATTTATGCCATAAGTAACTTCCGCAGGCCATGAGGTGTAACATCAGGCATCTTTCAGTTCAGGTGATTTGATGAATATACTTAAAATAAATAGAAATCACATAAACCATGCACTTGTAACCTGAAGATCTCATTTGATTTACACAAAAAGTAATACTAGCTGGTATCAAATTAGCAGCATACATAAATTAGCCACAAAAATATGCACTCTGTGGGTTCACTGAATAATTATGAAAAACAAGATTTCAAATTAAAGACAAATCAATATCAATACACTGCAGATATCTCCACCCTGTTCTCAACTACCATATAAGGCAAAAAGGTATAAAGCAAAAACAAGAGGCAGCTGGAAGAAGAGTAGGAAACAAAGACTATGGAAATGTTTTCCAGCAGTCACATATATTAGTGTACAGCCTACACAGGGCTGCAAATAGGTAGCTGAAAAGACCAAAAGTTGAAGACATTTTGAGTAGCTACAAGTGTCTTAAAATACAATGAAAGAGTAGCATTGACATGCCGGGGTACAAAAATTGTTGTGTTACTAAAACCTAATTTTAACTAAAATCAATAAACAAGCCCCCAGTAGAACTGTCCCGGGATTGACTTCTTCACATTCTCCATAAAACACAGACTACTAGTCATGCAATTAAACATCAGCACCATAACTGTTGCAACAATATTCCTACTACTGAACTCATACTATTTACTGCCCTTCAGAAACAAGAACCTTGACATAAACAGCAAACAAGCTATTCTGCTTACAGTAAATGAAGAGTTAAAATAGTTCTGCCTCTGCAAATCACCAAGTAAATCAGCCTAAACAGTCCCATTTAATTTCACAGCTCATTACCTGGAACAGACAGTTAAAGCCCATGCCAGATGCATTCCTTACAAGACAACACTTCTAACTGTATTTAAAAATCCCCGCTCAATTTCAACTTGACATATGTGCTATGTATTTTCTTTTTTTTCTTAGTGTGGAGACTATCTTCAGATTCATTTACCTTTTGCTGTATTAGTTATCAGCCAGAGAAAACCTATTAGTACAGATACTTGTGGTTTTCAAATGACATGTACTGACTACAGAAAAAGGGCTAAGCAAAGACAATACGTAACCATCATTTCTGGTCAGAGATTTATTTATGCTGACTATGTAATGACAATACTTACACCTCACCCGTAGCATTGTCCTTAATAACATTCTTTTGAAAGAATATGAAACGTCTAACACAAGATATTTTATCTAAATCAAGACTAGATGACATTGGTCCGGTATGATGTCACAGTACTTGCTCTGATCCACTAAAATTAACAGACTCAGCCTTCATCCAGCCTTCCTTTGGCAATAACTTTAATAGATACAATAAGAAGCTTCAGAAAACAAAAGGCAGAAAGAAAATGCTGAAAATCCCTCATTGGCAAGGAAATATGCTTGGATTATCTAACCCTAACAGAGTTTTGCCATTTCTGCTTTCTATAATTCAAACAAAAAGAAAAGGATGAGCAAAATCTCCTTAACGACCAAGAAGAAGTAAGAATTAATTATCATCTACCTACTGATAAAGATTCTTTTATATGATTTAAGTAAGGAACACATACAAGACTTCATGTCCTCTGCTGGATTATAATGTAACTATCCTGTTAAACTCAAGTAAGTCCTTGAGAGCAGCCCATATACATATCCAGACTATTGTGATCTCTTACCAGCTCAGGTCTCTGCAGGATGTCATGTAGCTACCATGAAAAATCAATTTTGTAAACTGAATTCTGTCAGTTGGAATACAGATTTCACTTTGGATAGGACTGTGACTATGTAGAGAAAGACATGCAAGTGCCTTGGAACAACTTCCCTTTTTGCTCCGCTCCAGACTGTCTTCTTCCTGAATTCTCTATTATAGTTGTTTTCCTATTTCAATCAAACCTCAAATTTACTGTTGTTTGTCTTTCCCTTTTGGATCATTAAAAAGAGAAAAGCATCTGGAATTTATTCATTTTTAATATACTTTCTGTGTAACAGCTAAAAATTTACTCATAATCACAATTGCAGAGCTTATCTTAGCCCATAGTCAAACAGCAGTAGGAGCTTTGACCCAAATTCAGGAAAGCATGTGGTTAAGCATATCCTCACACTCAGGAAAGCACTTCATGATGTGAATAAAGCAGCCACTGATTACTGCTCATTTACACCTTTCTTGAACCAATTTATTTTAATTTATAACTCGGGACTTTTTCTTCCTTTTCCCTCTGACCACAAATCCAACCAATCCAGAAGAAAACAATCTCTTCATTTTCTACATTAAGAGGATATAAGAATATCTAAAGATGGCTCTGTGCCAGAATCTACACTTGACAGCTGTTTCAGACCATGGCGTAGCTAGCACATTTTCGATGCCTAGTGTTGACAGGGATTACTTAAAAACAACTGTAGTAGAAGAAATTGTTCTGCAGGCTATTCCTCAGCAGGGTTTCCATGAACACAGTAGTTGTCAGAGCAAGTGCTAATTTGTATTTCAAAACAATGATTCCAGTAAATATAGGAAATTCTTTTTTATAATTCAGAATTTCAGAAGACTTCTTTATCTCCTAAGACCAACGGTGGAAAGGTAATTGCAGCTTTTTGAGCATATAAATTTTGCATCCATCACAAAGTCATGATCACTAACTAGAGTACAAATCTACAAGCTTTTCACATCTATTTTCAGCATTTCCTCATTTAAAATAGATAAATTTTAGAAGTCAATTACTGAGCAGAAGGAGGATTTTGTGGTTGTTGTTGCTTTATAGTCTACGTACTTTGCTCCCAATGAAAAAAGACTGACTTCTACCACAGCCACTGCAAGCTAATTTTGCTTAATTTGTGGGCAAAGCAGTAACAGATTTCACATGTCAAAAATCGTCCCTAAAGGGATTTAAATACAGCAGACATACTTCTCAGAAAAACAGGAAACAACCCAGTAGTTACTTAACACCTACCAAAACTATTCTTAGGTCTCAAAGTGGCCAAGTGAAAAGCTTCCTCATAGGCCCAAAAAACAGAAAGCTAATGAAAAATCCACACGTACAGTGCTAAATTTTAAGTTATGTCTGTACCATAAATACTAGATTAGAAGAACTATTTACATCTGGGTAACAGTCAGGAAAAACATGTCTGACAAACACGGAAACGGTCTTAAAGGTAGTATGGTTGGCTTAACATTTCACCCACCATTGCTGTTTACCAGCAGGATACCATATAAAGGGACAAAGAGAATGAAAATGGTTCTGTACTTAAACGACTGCCCTGATCCACAGTAATCAGGTGCAGCTTAGGCTAGACAAAAGACAGTCTCTCAAGACTACCAGTTACACTGTTTGACACACATCCAATGCACAGCAAACTAGCCCTACAAACACCAGCTCTGCCACCAGCAGGAATCAGACAGGCGCATTTGAGAAGGTAACTGGATATAACAAGCCGATTCAAGCATCAGTAGCTGGGGAAGGCTGGTCTCCAGGACCGCTCTGCAGCTGCAGAAATGGAGCTGAGAGTGGTAGATCGAACATGTGGACGAGGACAGTGTTTGTTAAATAGCACTGCTGGTTAAATTGCACCCGAAGAAGGGCTGTTTGCCTTCTTGGAGAAAAGGACAGCAAAAGGGACAGAATGGCCCAATGGCCTGGGCTCAACATCAAACCTTTGTACTGTACAGATGTCAGTTCAGTGTGGCAAAGCAAAGCCCATTCAGAGTCCTAAAAGTTAACTTTCAAACTCTCACTTCACCAGGCTGAAAGGAACAGTGATAAACTTTAATTAATACATAATGACCTAAGACCCAAAGGTTCAAAGTTAATTCCACAACAGACAAGTAATTTTCAACTAGAACTGGAAAGTATGATAAGGAGAGGAGGGAAAAAACAAATCCTACTTTTGTTTGTATTAATGAGATCAATTTTGATTACAATTCTACACCCAATTAGAATTCTACAGTTTTGTTGCACCGTGGGACAGAAAACAGGGTTACGTGGAAATGCAGATAATTTAACACCACCTCATTTCAGTGCTAGTCATCTTGACCTACACTCTTCCACTTGCCTAATTACAAATTTATGAAGGGATCATTAATCCAATGTAACCAAGTTTAACCCTGATTCTTGGCCACTTAACCATTTTCACCTATTAAGGAGCATCGGGTGCCCGTATGGAGGTGTTGGGAGCAGAGGCACTGTCCAGACCCCCAGCCACAGTGGTAGTGGCACCTGGAAGGAAGAAACCCTAAGGAAGGGCAAAATGCCTCAGAGAGGAGTGAGGAAAAAAAAAAAAGGGAGAGAAATGGCCCTGCAAGCACCTGGGTCAGGGAAGGAGGAGAGGAGGAAGTGCTGCAGACAGTGGAGCAGGGATTTCCCTGCAGCCACCAGGAAGGAGACCACGGTGGGCCCTTTCTAATATATACAGTAAATATAAGAAAGTTGAAAAAAGGCTTTGCTATACTGCAATATAAAATATGCATCCATCACAATATGCAAACAGGATCTGTGAAAGAAAGCCCAGTCATGTGATGTCTTTATTGGCCATACATTAGCATTAGCTTTGATCTAGCAAACAGGGTCAGCGGGCAAGCACTTCAGTTTCCTTTACATTAGGCTCATCAAACATCACACCACCACCAAAATACCCTTTTCAGTCTCTGGAAACAGCCGTTCCTTCGATATTATCTACTGATGCTATGGACCAGGCTTCCAAAACCAAGGATACCCATTAAGATACTCAAAACTAAACCAAGTAAACCAAACCAAAAACACTTCCTATCTGGACCCCCACCATCAAATTCCACTTGGCTGCAATTTGTTTACGGAAAGCTGTGCCTCCAGCATCCCATTTGCAATGCAAGAATAACTTCAGAAACCCAATTAAGCACGGTCATGCCTTCCTGAAAAGGAAACTGCTCAGAAACATGTAGCATTTAGAGTTATATTTCACCACTATGGAATGGCTTTTATGAATTAAAAATAACACACATTTTTTACTCACAATTCCATTTCCAAAAATAAAATATATTCATACATGTTCCAGACTTTAATGCACAAAAAATTCTGTACAAATTTTTTTATTGTAAACCTTCAGAAATAATAAAACAAGAAAACACACAAGAAAATCCAGTTAATAATCTCTCTTGCAAAAAAAGACACACACCAAAACAGGTACACATTTACACAGCTCTCATCATCTGTATATACCACAGAGTTTCTGTGTATAAGAATAGATATATTTGGTTTACTTGCATTTTAAAAAATGCATATCCGTATTTTAAAAGTCTGCAAATCAGCAGCAGTTTTTAAACAGACTCTTAATAACACTTATTGTTCACATTAAAACACTTTTATAGTGGACCATGCTTTGTTCTCACACAAGTATCCATCTATCCGTAAATGCCCAAAAGATTTCTAAATAAAAAGTAATAGAAAATCATTTGTACAACTGTTTCATTAGAAAGTGGCTACATGTAATAGAAAAGCCATTTGTCTTTTGTCAGAGCAGCTAGAAACCCGACATTTATCTTAAAAACAATTCAAAATCATTTTAATTTAATTAACAAACTTTGCATGATACTGCAGTCATAT
Source organism: Cephalopterus ornatus (assembly GCA_013396775.1). Classification (NCBI taxonomy): domain Eukaryota; kingdom Metazoa; phylum Chordata; class Aves; order Passeriformes; family Cotingidae; genus Cephalopterus; species Cephalopterus ornatus. The sequence goes on from VZRE01012498.1 coordinate 609,610, forward strand.
CTGAGCATATAGAATGACTTTTTGTAAATATTATGAATTGGGCCATGACTCTGCATTTGCCTGAACTCAGAAGTTTTGTACAAGTCCACCTAAGTTACTGCCTTTTTTATGTAGACACAAGAGCTGGAATAAATTGCATCAAAAAACCACACACCAATTCTTCTCCACCACATGCCAACTGACATCTTCATTATTTTAAAAAATCTTCATTTCTTTAGAGTTTGAAAGAATCAAATTTCACATCTGCTCCTTAAAACAATATTTTATTTATAAAATATCAACATGGACATGATTAATGCATCACTTTGCATGAGATCAACAGTGCAGACAGGCTGCAACTTGCCCTTTCTTCCTCTGTGCTTACTTCAGGAGCAGTCAAAAGGTGGATGAATACCTCAGACAGCTCTTTTGTAATAGCAAAATGCGATCGGGAAGATTTTACTTTTGTTCTTAAAACTAAAAATGTTCAACTTAAAGGATTCTTTTTCAGTACAAACTTTACTGTTTCCCCACAAACAAAATCAGTTAAGAAGTTCACAACAGTCAAAAACACTGACTTGATCTGAATACAACAGATGACACTGACCATCTAAAAGAAATACCAAGGAATTTGAAACATTTCAAATTACTTTTGCATTCTGTAACTGTCCCACTTCTCACACTTTCATCTGCAATGGGCTCATAGCCAGTAAAAAGACCAAAACCCACAACCAAAATAAAGACAGTCTAAATACCTTCACTTAAGGTGGTAAGCATTGGTGTATTTGTAGGTTAGAGTCTTCTCACAGAACTAAGCAGGCAGCAACACTGCACAGCATTTCAGATAAATCTCTGATTAAAAGGTGAGTATTGCACAGGTTAACATAATGCAAACAGCTCTGGACAGCTCTGATGCACGATACAGGCTCAGCCCTTCCACATTCATATCGTTTAGTTCCCCCGTGGATACAGGGTACAGAGGCCATGACCTGGCCTCTCTCAGCATCACTCACTGGACACTCCACAGATTCAGCAGTTCTAAAGACCCTTTGTACCTCCAAGGCTATCAACAGAGAAAGGTATGACAGAGATTCAGATTAGATTCTCAGTTTATGGCTTTCAATTCTAAACATTATATTTTACATGGATCCTCCAAAGCCCATCACATACCACAGCTAAGCAAGTCTCAGAACTCCTGAGAAGCACGTATCAACTGCTGCCCACATTTTGCAACTAAAGAACAGAGGCAGCAAGTATCAGGAATTCAATTAGAATCAAACGTAAGGACTGATACTGCCACAAAAAAACACAGAAAATAAAATACATGGCTGTGCCAATTCTTTTCTCTTTTATGTAACTTTGACATGGCAAACCTACAACATGAAAATTCACTCTTTCAAAGACCACCATTAAGAAGGTCCTGTAGACAATTTCCCCACACCTTGATAATCTCCTGTTTGACTGAATGGAAGTATTACTTTTCCACGTCCCAGACTACCTCTAAGGAAGTAGTCAGAAAATATGATCAGAAAAATCATGTTCATTAGCCAATAAAATCTGTCTTGAGTTCCCCTAGCTAGATCTGCTACGTCATTTGCATCATTCTGCACAAATCACCAAGGGTCAGACACCTTTCTGTTACCTATATAACTGCACCATTGCCATCTGTATTCCTCCAGGTACAGCACTGCCTCCACACTGGATACAGACAGACTGCCAACAACTTTATGGACTGAGCATCCAACACTGCCATTAATGCACTATCTTTTTAAGTATGCTCAAAAGAAAGATTTTTTCTAAAAAGATCTCAAGTTTAGTGCAAGGTGGGAGGTGTAAAAGCTTCCAATCTTAGGGTCTGAAAAAGACAACAGTAATGAATCATCGGGGCAAGGAAAACTTTAAATAAGACAGTGCTGATGAAGAGTGACATGGGAGCACTGTTTAAGGCATAACCTTTATAGTATTTGTTTCCTTTATCAAAACAGCATGGATGTTAGGATTAAGGATTTGACCATTACCAAAGAAAGGCATTTTCTCTGCTGCCTCTGTTGAAGGCTTTCTTTCTCTGTTCTGCACTCTCTGAGTCTGAGCAAGAGTGCCAGGGATAGAAGTGCACCAACCAAGACAGCGAAGAAGGGATCACACTGCCCACATCTCTGTCAAAAGGAAAGATTTTCCTATACCAGATATGAAGTACACAATGACAGGGGTGCAGCTTTAAATATTCTTGTGATTACACGAAAAGCAGCTTGGTTTCGTTTTGGTCTGCAGCAGCAAGATTTTAAAAGAGGAAAGTATAAAAAGCAATACTTTGGATTTTGGAAAGACAATCGGTGTTACGCTGCTTCCTAATTGAAGGTTTGGAAAAGTATGTTCCTACTACAAAGCCTACCACTGGAGAAGGAAAACACGGTGCTCTTTTCCCAAAAATGGTGAAGCAGAAGTGATACAAAATGTCCTTTATCTACAGGCCTGGATGCTGTCTTCTAGCCACAAGCGTCTGGAGCTGGAACTGAAACACTGGCTTCCTTCCCTACTGGCGGAGGTACATTTAAACACTGAAACATCCTGCAGCTGTAGCTTCCCAAGAAACACCCCTTCCTCAAATGGGCAAGAAAAAAAAGTACTTTGAACTATGGCTTTAGAGTTACCTTTGGGTGTTCAAAGACAGAAGAGCATCAACTGCAAAATGCTGGTAAGGCAAACTGACAAGTGCCCTACGAAAAGCCAAACTATGCTCTCCCTAAAGGTTGAGAAAGAACATGACAGAAAGCCTCTACTTCAGGCAGACAGGATCCCTCTCTGGATGCCTTTAAATACATTTCTACACTCTCGTTGAATCTACAGGAATTTTAAACATGTGCTCTAAAACGCACTTACTTCTCTGACACACAGACTTTCTTATTTTTAGCACTGCACGCCCCCTCTTTAGCTTTCTACAAAACATAGTGGCACTGAGACTAAGCCAAATGAAACTTGTCACCACTTCTTTTATACAGGCTTTCCCCTTTCCACATCTATCAGTAGCTCTATCACACCTCATTTTAATTCAGAAAAATTCCACTCCTCTCTTCCAAAACAGAAGTTGTCTTCAGAAACAGTATCAGTTATGTTCAGAGAGTCTGGCTGTCCTGATCAACTGCAGCTGCAACAATAAATGAAGTAGAGAAAATATACACGCCTTGCAATGTGCCTTTTACAAAGTGAATACTCTGTTCAAAACAAAAGACAATTCATTGGAATGAAACTGGGACTGGACAAGTATGTGTCAAAGAAAGAAAAAAAAAAACAAAAACCAAGACTGAGCTAAGACATCACTGCTGAAGAAGATTAAAGTTTGGGATGGTGACAAACTAGAGGGCATGGACAGACAAATGATGATATGACTTTTCCAATGCTCAGATAAAATATATTCATGTGGTTCCTGAAAACAGTCCACCTTATTTATTGTGCAACAAGACTTGTGAATTCTCACAAAAAATGCACTCTATAGCAAGCTCCAAAATACACTGCCTTTCAAAATAATCCTTTAAGAGCTGCAATCATATCGCTTTTATAAGAACAGAAATTGGGACATGAGAAATTAAGGGAAAAAGTAGTCATCCAATACTAACCAATAATTTTAGAATTCCATATATACGAACTTTTTAATGCACGTAGCATTATATAGAGCTTTACAGTTTAAAGCAGAACTCCAGCTGATTTCAGTGACAGCTGAGAGTTCTCAGTATCTCTTCACATCAAACCACAGGAAGTCAACTAACATATGGTGATGAATGCACAATACTGGCTACATACAAAATATGTGGTTAATATCCAGTATTGCATGAAAAAAACCCAACCCTGTAGCAGTGAGCCAGAGAATAAAATTCTTCGTAGCATCATTCAATCCCCTTATTAAAAAAATATTTCCCTTTTCAGCAAACCACAACTTCATTTACTACATAACCGCTTACTTTGACACATTAGTCCCCAACTAAATCTCAACGGATTTCCAGAACTCTACTGTCCTACAGGATACTCAAAACAGGTGACAGAGGAACAGGCAGAGAAAACATCACCATCATACAGCTACAGATGAAGATGTGATGCACATAGATGGATGCGTATCTGGATGGATATTCTATCAGTTTGTGTTTATACCATCTTAATTGTTTCTTTCAATATTTCTATCAGACATATCAGCATGAAAAAGTATTTTCAGAAATTGTTACTGTATTCTGAAGTCATTTAATAATCACTTAAATAACGTCAAAACTTTCACACGGTACCCGCTTATGTGACGTTCAGGATACATCTACATGAAAATTACCCTCAAGGTGATCCTAAAACAAATCTCTGCCCATCCTCTGCAGTGGATGCTCAGGCCTGACAAGGGGCAGAGCCCCTGGAAGGAGCAAAGAACATCTCTCCCACTCTTCTCTGCAGCTCGTTTAAAACTCATGATGTGTCAGGAGAAGTGCAGAGGCTGGCTGCCTGCAGCTCCTTCTTCCTTAAGTCTGATTGCTTCATTGTTCTACACTGAAGTGCCCACAAGTAGAGAAAAGTATGGAAAGGAAAACCATTAACCTGCAAAGCAATTCCCAGAAAGATTCCCCATTGCAACAAGGAATGCATCTTACCTTCCCATTTGACAATAAAAGACAACACGGACTATGTTGGCTAAAGCTATAAATGATACTCACACATCCTTTCTCTCAGACTAGGAAGAATTCCCTGACCTTTAAAGCAAACCCAGAATTAGCTCAAGCATTTACGCAGCCAAATTATTTCACAGATGCACAAAGAACATAATGTAAATTACTTCATAACACCAACACAGCCATTCCTTACTCTATCCTTACACCACTGCAATCTGATGGTGCATTTCTGGGAAAGATACAAATAAAAAAAAAAAAAACAAAACTGCCCCATCAACAAGGTACAGTCACACAATACATCTTCTTCACTTCTCTAGGTTGGTTCTATGCTATCGCAGACACATTTCATCCGACAATCAGTTCACCGCCCGCAGGCATGCAGATATCAAACTGGGGAGCTGCCCTGTAAATCTTTATCACTGAAACAGCACAAAAAATGCTCAACATCCAGTGAATGTGGAAGGATTCTATCTCCACAAATGCTTTCAAAACATCAGTTAATACAAAACAGGAAAGCAGTAACATAGTCATGACTTAGGCCTTGCATTTCCAAATGGCTCCTGATCTTAACCGAGAATGTCTGCGATTTGGTGACATTTGCTGGGCAGTGAGGACACTTTCTCGTATGACACAAACTCCTCAAATTCAGGAGAAACTACATCCCAGGTCAATCAGCTCAAAGACAATCCCTGTACACTGTTCAAGTCACACTGAATGTACAACTTGGAATAACTCTGAGAATTAGGTAAGCAGGATTTGGTCCTACCCAACCTATCAGCAATCTGAAACCACTCAAAAGCAAGATACATATCTTGGGGGAACGCAGGCTTTAGGGTTCATGGTTAGTTCACGACAAAATGCTAAGGTTTAAGAATGAGTCAGAACTCTCAGCAAACACGGGAAGGCTGTTGTGAACCACCATTTATGTGTTCTGCGCTTGTGCAGAAGCTGAGCAGAGGGCAGTGCCCTGAACACGACCAGAAGGTCAGTGCTCTGCAATACCACTGCAATGGCAATGGATCAACTTCTCTTTTCATGGTAAAGGTTCCTTCCTGAGCTACCAGGCTTGAAAGAAGGAGGAAAAAAACCCCGATCACGTTTACTTTTCTTGTGTTTGTCTTTCCCCCAACACTGTAAACATAAAAAAAGAAAAATAATACTTCAAGTATTACTTCAAGTTTTGAATCCTATCTGCTCTTCTCAGTTAATAAGCCCCAAAATTACGCATTGTATGCAGTTAATGAAATCACAAAAAAGAAACATGTCTCCTATTTCCCAGTGCAACTATCTGCAGTAACATTTTAAAGAAATTAAAACAACCCACAGGAAAATTGTTATCATGCTTGGTACAGAAAAGTATCTTAAAACAACAATTATTTTGACAGTGCTAAAAAAGTCTAGGAGATTTCTGTGTGTGGCAATTCAGTTAAAGGCACAAGCAAGAGGCAAAAAAGCATTCAAAGGAATGAGCAAAGGAATTACTCTTCATTTAATCCTCAGTTCACCTACTACAGTACTGAGCTCACAAAATGGAAGTGACTTACTATACTAACATAAAAGAAAGCTTCCTCTGTTACATCGAATTGAGAAGAAAAGGACTCAAGAACCTCCAGGAGAACATTACATTTTCTGTACAATTTGGGATTTAACTCAAGACATGAGCAAATAATTGGCTCTATACTCTTCCTTAATATAGTTCAGAGAAGCAGAGACATTCATCATCAGAAAATATAAAGAATAAAAACATTCAGCAGGAGATGGGATAACTACATTATTTACAAGCAGCAAAACCACAAATGAGCTATTGCAGCTTTCCAGAACAAATAGTGATGTAGGATCTGGTTTTGCACCAGCTTGTACTTCATTCAGATGTTACTGTTCCATTAAAAAAAATAAAAATTAAACCCCGCTACTGCTCTGTCTTTGATTTTACACAGGTGCAAATGACTATCCGTTATTTCAGTTCTCATAAGGCCAGGCTGAAGTCTAATATTTCATTAATAATTTTTTTTCAAGAAAGCTCACTTTAAACAACCAAACAATTCATTAAAAGTTGCTCTTCCCTATCCATGTGCTAATGAAGCTCAGACTGGACTAAAACCCCAAGTTCCACTCTCCACAGACTAGCAAGAAAACAAGTTCAGTTTAAGTAAGCCTAACACCTCAGTGCACCAGTTCATTCATGACCTTCCACACCTGACTGTAAAAGAAAGAACAGGAGGTAAGTTTCTAAAGTCCCATACCAAGAATGAGAACCTTAAATCACTGTCATTATATAAATATTAAAAGCGCAACATCAGAGCAGAGGAATAGCTATTCCTTCCCCTCGTCCAGAAAGTATGCACAAGGGCTGGCTATGGCAGAAGGCCATGGAAGGCAAACTCCACCCCTTGTCATACTTCCACTGAAGAACTCTGAGAGACTCAATGCCAGCTCCAATAATTTCCCTGTTTCTGGTATATCATAAATTACTTTGGGACAGTTCAAAAACTTTTGCCATTTAAATCTGCCAGAGCTAAAAAACAAGCTACATCGATTTGTATAAAATATTTCTGCACAAACAAAACACAAAGTAAATGCAAATTATAACGAGGCAGTGAAATCACTTAGAAATATCCTTATTAAACAAACTGCCCCATAAATAATGATAACTACTGATGCAAAGAATTATGTACTACATAAATTACACTGTGCCTGGGAGATAGTTGCTATCTCCAAAGTAATAGCTCATGAATAGTTCTTGATTTTTTCTTTTGAAGTACTAGATGAATAAGAAAAATTCTGCATTTCTCTTCTAGTATGTCATGACTGAGTTGCTGTATAAACAGACTGACCACTAACCAAACCCCAGGCACCCTACAGAATGTGCTCAGAAGTTCTTAAGCACAAAACACCAAAACGAAGTTAACTAAAAATGTAGAGCATCCATTCTTGATGGAAAGTTGAGTTTTACTTAGAACTTAGTAGCTTTGAAACAAGTTCCTCACAGGGCAGTTCAGTGTGCCAGTGCGAACAGGCAGGAAGCAGATCTCAGGAACACCAGGGAGAAAAGAAGGAGGGCTAGGAAGGGGGAATTTCCTGACCCACAGAAGTGATCGCACCACAAAACTGCCTCCTTATACTGTCTAGATGACTAAATACAAGGCTGTAAGAGAACTTGCCTCAACCTTCAGTTAAAACTTTTTTAAGCAATACCTATCCAGTTACAGCTTTCCAGGCGATAATTTCCAGCATTAGCTGGAGATTATAACCAAGAGTTTCTGGTTATCTCTGTTATCATATTCGACTTCCTGAAAGCATACAAAGTGTTAGGGAAAAGTTTCTGACGTAGCAGGGATGCGAATTTTGGAGCCTAACAGTTACTTGCTCCACCACAACCAACAGTCTCCCCCAAAGTCCACTCAAGCTAAGCAAACCCTGCACACAGCAGGAGACAGTGCAGACCTATTCCATAGATAGGAAGTATGAGCCAAGATTTAAATGAACGCATTACGATTTAAGTAAGACATTCAGACACTCTAGGAAAGCTTTTCTGAAATATCAGCGGTACGGGTATTGTGGTGCTGCAGGAAAGACTTCTGAGAAGGTGAGGTACAAAACACTTAATGAGTTAAAAGAAGATTAATTTTTTATGGAGGTCCAAGTTCAACATACATAAACAGTTGCTCAAAACACAATTCTGGCAAGCATCCACTGCAGAAGTGAGCACTTCCTTTATGAGAAATAAAACAATTGCCACTGCTCCAAGTTGTGCAATGCTAAAGGTACAGGAGAGGGAGGAAAGAGGACATCACAGCAACAAGATCACAGAAATAAGATTAGAAAGGGTACCCAAACAGTATTCTGTAAATTTAAAGCAAATAAATAAAGCACTTAAACACACAGAAGTTACAAGCCACCCACACCTTCAGGAATTTCCACAGCAAACATTTAAAAAAACCTTGAAGAAAAAAAATTAAATTGGAAGGAACACACATACAAACCTGGATCCTAGAAACTGCTTTTCCACTGAATTTTTGAATAGCCTTCAACAAATCACAGCTCTTCTCCATTTCTTTACAGAGATATTTAAAATAACACATAGTTTTCTCAAACAGGTTTTCAAGGCAATATATGCCAAGTACCCAATACTATTGTAAATTACTTTCTCACCAGGAGTCATACTATTGAAAGGAAAAAAAGTATATTTACGACCCTCCCAACTTGGAAACAAATACACATTTTAAAAGTATACTTTAAAAAAGTAAAGCAAAATAAAGAAAATATTCTCTCTTGACATCTAGAAAAAGCTACAGTAATTGAACTCTAGCTTTAAATACTTAACCAGTTAATGCCCTCAAGTAAGTGGCTTGGCTTTCTTTAAAAGTTCAGCAGCCAATATGAACTGCTTTAATACCACACGGGTATCAGTGAATTAACAACACACTTATCTCCATTAAATGAGAGCAGAATTAGTCTTAAAAATGCTTTCTTCTTCCTACCAGACAGACAATTTTGGCTCATAACTGTTAAGGCAATGCCTACCATTTGATGAATCTGTCCCCATTCAGATGTCTAAACTATCTGAAGTCTTGACACACCACCTGGGAAACGTGTCTTTCAGCAGAGAGGCTGTTTTTCTCTCAAAAAGAAAAAAGCAGCAGGGAAAATAGCACCTAAATCCTCAAGTGCCAGGCATAGAACAATATGGTATGAGACAGACACTTTGGCAGAGAGAAAGAAGAGAATCCAGATTTATTTGTCGAGTCCTAGGTTGAAATTGTGAGGCTCAAAATGTCAGGAAGTAGCACACTTGCAGACTTCAAATATTTCTGTCTTAATTGAATACTCCAAGTGAAAGAGGACAGGAGGTATTAGCAACGCAGCTCTTCTGCACTGTGTTTTACAAACACACACACACACACAAAGGACTCTAAGCCCCTGTGATAGGTGTTATGCTTAACTCAAAGGTGCAGTTTGACATGCCTGACCTGGCTTCTCTTGAAGGTAATGAAAATTCTGCCACAAGCTCTAAGGAGGATGGTGGCGAGGCTGTTACTGAAAACAACCATCGTCATACCAAGAAGAAATCCTTGTAGCTTTGCCAAAATTACTTAATTTTGCCATCTTCCATCTCCCGCAAGTTTCCTCTGACGCTTCCCATAGGAAACGGTTTTGTACCCCTGACGCTGGAACGGTGCCACGAATGACCTTCGCACCCTGTGTCACCATAGGAGCACATGATTTCACATGCCAGGGAGGGGGAATGCAGAAAGAGCTGGAGAAGGTGTGCCTGAGAGGATCTGAAAACCTAAAGTAAAAGGAGTAACAAATGACAGCCTAACATCAGCAAAAGGGCCACAAAAATCTATCAGTCACAAAGTTTTCTTTACCGCTTCAGTAAACTGGGATAACATCAAAACTACTAACGAAAATATTTGCTCCAAACACATGAATTGATTTGATCCAACCGGAAAAAGAGAAAAAGGAAACAAAAAAATTAAGGAAATCTCCAAAAGATGGAAGCCCTCTCTGAAGTGAAAGACACACTTTAGAGAAAGAATAACATTTGTTTCACACCTAGGTTTTAAAATGTAAAAGTTGATTTTGGTGATCATTAGCAGTCATCACTAAGGATTATCAATAAATGTTCTACTTCCTAATTTAAGTAGATGGAGAAAAAAATTACAAGATCATATGGAACAAAATTATACAAGTTTTGAATAATCATACGACAGTTTGACGTCATTGAAAGATTCTAGCGTCACAAGTTCAACCTAGTGTAGAGCTGAATACATTGAGGCTTTAGAATCAGACAACATGCAGCAACGTACCATGTAGATTTTGGGGTGTTTAAGAAGCTTCTGTAATTATAACTATGATCATACACATGGTTCAATGCATTTACTGACACCATAAATTACATGACCAAAACAAAGCAAAAAATCTTTAGACTGGATTGTTCCCTTATGAAGAAAACTTAATGGTGAAATTAAGGCAAATTTTTAAGTGCTAATGTCAAGAATTTCTTGGAAGAGATTCCCTACTATTGGTAGTGCCAAAGATCACAAAGTGAACATAATACTGTCGGTAAATAATAAGAAATCCATTAAATTATCTTAGTTTTGCAGAAAAAGAATGTAAAAAATTCAAGAAGAGCGTAGCTAGACAGCAAATCATCAATTCCTTGCCCCTGCTGCACCCTTTTTTCTCCCCCAGAAAGTTTAAACACTAGGCTACTACTGATAAGATCAGATGGCATCTCTGCTAAATCAACCAGGAAGAAACTTCTCTGGTGCTAACATGAGCTCCTGCAGCATATACTCCACAGCGTATTTGTACAGATACCCACTGAAGTAGGTAAGAAGCTCTGCCACTAGAAGCAGCTAGTCCCCAGATCATCTTCTCTGAAGTCGAAGTGTTACTCGAGGATCAGGTTAACCAAGAAATACCAACTTAACACAATAATACACACCAGCTGTGGTAATACACATCACATACCATTTTTTCTTGGTAACCTTAACCCTCCATACAGTTTGCATTTTGAGAGCCTGGATTATCAACAGTGGAGACATTAAGTTACTCCTTATTTTCAGAAAAATTGGTAACACATGGGAGTAGAGAGTATTTTTTACCCAGCCTACTTCGACCCAGAAATACTCATTTGCCTAAGTTTATTTCAAGAGTTAAATTATTACTTTGGTAAAGATGCAGAAGTTTAGAACTTAGTCGAAAGTGGCTGCTAGCTGTGAAGGTGAAAATAGTCAATACTGAGGGTGGAATGACACAACAGCAAAATGATAATGGCCTTCTCTGCAAATTTCTGTTTGCATAGGAGGCAGCTTTTATAATTTCCTCTATCATATCAGTTCAGACAGAAAACAAGTCTCTTTTGTGTCAGTCCCTACTAAAATTATAAAAGGATCTTTTTAAATAATCACAAAATAGAACATCATGTGTTTTCTGAACGCTGGGGGAAACAGAACAATTCCAAGTGAGTTAACGAAGAATCCTTGTCTTTCAGTTACAAAATGTACACGAGGAACTGTTTAAAGACACTGAGTGATACTATGCCAAATACCGCAGAACACACAAATACCCCAATATGCTTTTTTCCCAAGGAATTGCCATCATCAGAATTGGGCAGTTATTTTGAAGATCCCTCCTCATGATCAGACATTTTCTCATTGCGAAAATAAATGTTTTGGAAACTGCTACATAAACAATAAAGCTCACTAAATTTCTACATCAAGTATCTATCAGAAAAAGCTGGTAACGTCAAAATTTGTTTAAAAATTGTAGCTCCCTTGTATGCTAGAGGAAATCTGAGAGGCAACCTCTAAACTTGGAGCACAGGAGCTACATTAGGTGAAGCCACTGAAGTCTGGGCTGTCACAGTCCTAGCCCCCTCCTTTTATACACACACCACTACAGTATCTCCACACAAACATTGTGACAGATTTCAATAAGTTTTTGCAGGGTTGGTTTTCGACTGGATTGTGTCCCTCTGCCCATGTAAGCACCCGCAAAACAAAGATTAGTGGAATTAGCCAGCCTTAAGACACTGTCAAGCCAGCTCCCACCCAAGATAAAACCAGTGAATTGCAATCAAAATACCAACTTCTATTTCCTCCTCGTTACCATGTGTCCTGCAAAACATTCAGACAACACCGTGCTCTATTTACAAAAGGCAGCGTGGTAAAGGTGAAAGAACTTTAGTGAGCAAGAGCAGGAAATACCTTGGGACTATGGTGTCCCACAGCACAAATGACATTTTCTTAAACCACTTGGCAGCCCTGTAACAAAAGCCGTTGCCACCCTTCCTATCACTTCTTTATTTTAGTTTCAGGTATTCAAACAATAAAGCTGTACTCTCACTTGAGAGTCATCTTATTTAGACTACAGGAGTGAAACGGATCACGACTTCTTACTCACAGCCAGAGAAAAGAGCCCAAGGCTCCAGTTCTACAACAGCTTACAAGCTGAAATGATTAATGATAGTAAATCAATTGATACGCACTGGATCTAATAAGAAATGTGCAGGGTGTTTACAGGACACACAGTGTGGATGCACCTGTGGTTATGGCCTGTGTGTATTTCTCACGCAGGTGAAAACTTCTGTCCACTCTCCACACGCAACCTCTGTATTATGAACCTGGCCAACCAAACCGTGAGAGCTTGGGGATGACTAGGGAGGAACGAAGGAAAAAACCCAGTGCAAATCCAGAAACCAAGATTCTGGCCATGGAATATCAGACTGACCCATGTATATTCACATCATATTAGAAAAACAAATTGAGATCTTGCTGGAATGAAAAGCAACAGAATGGAAGTAAGGAAGAAGTTCAGGAGACCTCGCCTTGGAAAAGGTAAGTACATTAAAGTGTTGCTTTGGAATAACATCAGCTGTGGAAAACACACAGAAAGGAAAGGAGGAAGGACTCAGAAATGGAGACCTGTGGACCTTCACCACACGGGAGGACACCTCACCAGCAAGACTGTCATGCAAGTCTAAAACAGCGTAGGATTCTAAGATGAACTTGATGAAACGAAGACAACAGTGAGAGGGAACATTTAAAAATACAAAATAAATAATAATTAAATAATCACTTTACACAGAAAAACTGCTCAGGAACCCTCCACTCTGAAGCCAAAGTACTTCCACTCTCCTAAGCTAAGACATGAGTGTCCTCCCCTAAGCCCAGACTTCTGAGACCGCAAAGAAACTGAACAAAAGACCAAAAGGGAATGTAATTACCTCGTACAAATACTTTTTTCCCTCCTATTTGCCACACTAAACTCACCTAGTCTTTCTAGAAATAGACTTACTGTACATTTCTACTAAATTGCTGAACAAAATACATTTATTTTTCCCTCAAAATGGCCAACAAAAATACTGCAGTTCGTAACACCTGCAAGCTCCAGATGGAAAACTCTTCAAAAAGATGCAGAGAGAAGGTGCACTAAGAAGCTGCTCCCTAAGAATAAAAGAAACCTGCAATATTGTGTAACAAAACTAATTTAAATCAAACTGGAAGTCTGGATATGGATAAGGAAGAATTATGAAACACAAAGTCTTAGGAGTCTGGTTATACCTCATGTGGATTTTATCCATGGTGACTGCTAGTAAACCTAATTAGGCTGTATTACTAGAAATAAAGCAAACTGACCTGCCTGAATAGAAGATTTTTGCAGTTATTATTAAACTTAATGTCATGTTTAAACTATTTGAAATAAAAATCTGGTTAACAAAAGATTGCACATGACTGACCTAAATCACTTGCATTTTTAAAAGATTTTGGTCCACATTAGTGGCATTCCCAAGCTTAATGAGGATTTTAGAAAAATAACGTGTTGAGGTAAGTTAGACAAGAGTAGAACAAAATATTCCAGCTGTTCAGCCAGAAAAAGAAAATCAAATTAAACAAGCACAAATTCTTATAGAAGGAATGCCTGCTTTACCAAAAGATAAAACTTAAGAATCCAGGAGCTAGCCTTTTCTTTCCATTCTGCCTCAGCTAACCACCGTACCTTTTTTAGTCAGGTTTTACAGCTTGGGCACAAGATCTAATTGCTCCTGGAGGTTTTCTGCGCAAACGGAGACAGCAAATTCTTTACATTATCAAAGTAATTAGGGATGTTATGAATGGGTTAATATTGTCCAAAGACACATCCATGATAATTTATTACGGTGCTCACTTTCAGCAATGATTGCCAGGATAGTAGCCTGCATCCACTATGTATTTGTACTTGCAATTTATTTGCAAAAAATTTCAAAACAACACTAGTCCTTGACTATCCAGCCACAGGTAAGACTCAAAAGTGAAATCACTTGTATTTGCTGTTCCTGTTCAGAATTCAAACACTCATCTAAGGGCATAAGGTAGAGTTTCAAAAAGAAAGGTAGTTTCTCCCAATCCTTGTTAAAAAAGAACAGATATATATATCTCTCTCAAAGTATTAAACTATATTGGGCCAAATAAGCTCATTGCTCTTAGAGCGCAATATCCTTCTTTCAGTCAGCTATGATCTAATAATACCCTGCAGGTTATAAAAGAGTACATCAGTAAAGTTCCTGAGAGAGGGGCCAAAAGGCAAGGAAGGAGTTTAATCAGGTAGATAAAGGCACAGCATCATATGCTACACAGAGGTTAAAAATTCAAACACATCTTCAGCAGTACACTTTACAGCTATGATTGTACCATAAAAAACCTATTGGATTAACCCTTTAACACGAAATGTCCTAGTAACAGGGAATTTATTGTGTTGTCATGAGGTTTATAATGCCCACTGAGCAGACTAACTCATATAATTGTATTTCTCCATTTGTCCCCATTAGACCAAAGCATGCTAGGAATTTCTGTACAGAATAAAGGCATTTCTAAAATTCCTGAAAACTACGTATTAGTTAGCTTTCTATCTAAGCAAGCCATACTCCTTTGCAACAAACAGGACACTACTAACAGAAATCAGTCAACCTAAAGACACAGACCCCAAATAGGCCCCAAAATAGGCAACTTCTGAATACCTCCAAACTTCCCCAGCCTGAAAGAACAAAAACAGCCTAAAAGAACCTCCTTTAAACTTATTTTTACTTAAAATTGAGGTTTTCTTAAAAAAACTTGGTGTGATATAAAAGTGTTAAGAAACAAACATGTTACAATGGGTTAATGCCTCACTCTACTGGAAACTAACGCAAAACAAGTAGAATTAACTGGATGGTCTCACAGCTCATTTGATCACATCAGAACTGTTGATAAATTTACAGTAATTAGTTTCATGTGTTCGAGACAAAAATCAAAAGTGAAATAAACGTGGGAAAGGTCACAATTCAAAAGGTATAGAGGTTAAACACAGAGCTACCTAACAGTAAGGTCTGCACAGGCAACAATTCCACATATTTTCCTGCAATTACTTTTTTCTTCTTTTTCAAGTAATTTGGTGTAGAACTTCATCTCTATAAAAGCTGTATACGCAATATTCTGAAATGTGGAGATCTGAAGGTTGTTTCTATTCAAGAGCACTGAAGAACCTCCTTCTCTCACCCTAATCAATAAAAAGCATTTAATTGTTGGCTGCAGCTGAACAATCTGAAACAACAGATTCCATAAAATAAGCCGTACAGTGTTATCATAAACAAAGTCAGAAATCCATGTGTCAAGAATGCCACAATGTCTTCTACAATGATGGATTCCCATAATTTCATACAGTTCAGCTGCAAGCAATGAAACAACTCACATTTAAAATCATGCATATGCTTAAGCACATTAAGTGGCCTTTACAAGAAAGATGCTTATTCTTTCCCAGAAAGAACTGAGTAACTGTTTTGCTTATGTCAGACCAAGATGTATTCCCATTTTTATGACTAGAATAAAAAAGTTAATACCTAAAGTGTAATTAAAAAAAAAAACAAAAAAACATTTCTAAGGGGCTAGATCCTACAAGGAGCAGATACTACCAAGGTTGGAAAGTACTAAACACCAAGGTCTCCTTTAACAAACACACCAAAACTTAAAGTAGTTGAGTGGTAAGTCTTTTATTACTGTCTCCTAAGAATGGGACCTAAATGACAGATTGATTTTAAATCTGAAAAACAAAATACAAGCAATTCATAGTTAAAATGTCTGTGATTTGTTCAGGACCCATAAAGAGATGAATAAAACAGAACAGGTGCAGGAGTCTCGAGACAAGATTTTGTTCTCTTTAGTTACTAATATTTAAAAACAAACCTAGCTCAAAAATGGGTATGCCATTTTTTCTTAAGAAAAAAAAATGAGAAGATTACCAGAAAAAAAACACAGATAGACAACCTCCTCACAACTTTGTCTTAAAAAATATCTGTTGCATGGTGATAGAACCATTTTCAACATCCAGAAGAGATGCTGCACATCTGAATAACAGAAGTATGCGAGCAATGATGACAGTCTAGCCTATGACCATATCAGCCCTGCATAAACACCTCAGCTTTTCAGTTCTACTAGAGAGGAAATGAGAACAATTTAACCCATCTTCCAGAGTCTTCTTTGTCAAGAAGCAAAAACTACTAAAGGACAGTTTACCTTTTTCCTAGAAGACCACAGATTCAATCAAGTCACTGATCTCACCATGCTATTACTGGTGCTCTATATCTTCCCTCCCTTCAATCTCCACACATTTTGAAGTTTATCCTAGTATTCTTTCAATGTATCCTAAATGACATGGTTCTAGTTTCTTTTTAAAATCAATTCAAACTGGAGCCATTGTAAAGGAATTTTTCACAGAACAAAACCACCTCCAAAAGCTTCTTTTTATCACTATATTTTAATTTCAAGTTCATGTTATCATCCTTCACTACCTCCCTTACAGTCTTGCGTCAGTGTGGCAACTCATACACACACAAAAGAGAAAAGACAAAGTGCTTGGAATTCTCAAGAGCTTTTTCTGGTAAGCTCCAGTTGCTATAATTAGACAAGCCCTTTTCTAAATTGTAAATACAACTATCAATACTGATGAAAATGAAAACTAGGATCAAATACATAGAACAAGCCAATTTTAAATGTTCCATTTCCTCCCCGTTATCTCAAAATGTGCCCCGATGTAACCCTCAGAACTCAAATACAATGGCTGTTTCCACGGTTGTCTTAGCATACAAGATACTTACAAGATAAAATAAACAACAAAATCAAATGATCTTATTCATATGGCTCAAAACTAATACTATATAAAAACAAGGAATAAGACAAAAAAATGATTTTAGAAGCAAAGCAGATTCTGAATCACAAAATCATTAACCTGGCACTTCTAACCAGTCTAACGTAACTTCGAGCACCAAAAAAGACTCAAATCCTACAAAAATTTAAAGTTCAACTACATATTGTAGAGACCTTCTTTTCTTCACTTGCTCAGTTAAACTTGTAACATCAGACCAAAACAAAAGGTGAACAACCAGTTCAGATCTCAACTGTTTCACCCTGCTTCATTTTTTAAATATGTTATAGTTCTAGATAACAAGCTCATAAAATAGTCCTAAAAGACCTAACTACTAGAACATGAAGCTTCTTAGTTCCCCTAAATATAGCTGCAGTCACATGGCTGTCATTAAGACATTAGCTTTTCCACGCTGGAATACCTTCTAAACCTTTTCCTCCCAAAAATTAGATTGTGCTTCAGTCTTACACGAAATACAGCATGTAACTTCTCACCAGCTTATATAAAAATACACATCCACAACGACCACCCCACCCCCAAAGCCCCCACAAAACCACACAGCAGCACCTCAAAACTGCACCACCGAAAAGCAAGAAAAAATTATTTGCTGCTCAACAGGAGTCTGTGATCACTGAACAGCTATTTGTTAACCTTTTCTTAAAAATAACAGACTATATAAATAAATCTTATTTATTTCTATAAAGAATAATTAAAAAACCCAAAACCAAAAGAAAACCAGAAATGTAGCTTACAATAACAATCAGTTCTCAGGAGGAATCTGTACTTTGCACCTTGTAAACACATAAATTCATACCATTCCATGATCTGTTTCCATACATTCAGATTGCACTCTTAATAGTAATAGAGCAAATCTGTAGATGCTTGGCAGAAACCAAAAAAGTGTCTTTCCAAGACAGCAACCAACGGACATCCACCAGTAGGAACACCAGGCATGAAGTTTTGTGTCACTGATGGGAAACATAAATTAATACACACTATTTCATATGGTACATTCAGAACCACGAGCACTTTCCACACAGCAGCCTTCAGAACTCCCCAGTGTAAAATTGGTGCTACTTTTCCTACTGTTCAAATAGAGAAGCTGAAAAAAACTGAGCTGAAAGCACTTCACCATTGAGTCATTTAGGGAGGTGGGGGCAGAGTCCAGGATTTCTGGCTGCCAGCTTCCACTTCTGCCACTACTCAGCACATCTCCAACTTTAAAACCACATATAACCTCTTTCTAATCAACCACTTGCACTGTTTCCCCTTCTGGAAAGAGAGATGTGAGAGGTCACAATTATATCAAAGCACAGGGGTACCCTTAGTAACTTCACTGCACCAGAGCACTGGAGGGTATATAACCTCTCTAAGAGCTGGATTTTGCCAACTCTCTGATGCCAACAGAAATGCCAGAGACCTCTAGTTTCACCAGGAGGGCTGCCCCTCCAAGGAGACAACTCATGTGAGTGTTTGCAGGATAAAGACATCATACACGTAGACACTGCCAAGGGCAGGTACCAGCAAGTGCTGGCTCTTCTGTTTCACCTCACAAACCATCTTGAAAAAAACTCCCAGGGCAGAAGTCTGGACAACAGAGCTGGGAGCAGACAGAGGACTCAAGCAACTCAGCCCTGGAAATGGGAGGAACTGGTCTTTTCTCAAGCTCGAGTACTGCTAAGGCACAGTTGGAGCATGAGAGTGGAAAAATGGTAGGAAAAATAGGGCAGCAAGAAACCTTATTCCAGCCTTTCCAAAACAGTATATTATTTCCATTAGCAGCCTGGAAAGTTTATTGCAGAAATCTTCAGGTACTGTCAGAGCCTTCTAATGATGCATTTACCCATCAAACAACCACCAAGCATCCAATACAATGGGTCTCAAACACACTGTTACTCTGACCATCTAGACACGTTTAACTTGACTATTATCATCCATACAGGACACCAGCTGGCTAGATCCATGGCAGACTTACACTAAGATCCTGCATAGCAAATACCCTTGGAGCCATCATATTTCCCCAGTCTTTCACAGCTTCTGCATGCCACTGACAGTTTGAGAGGGAAGATTCTTCAGAAGTACTTTTAATTACTATTTCCTCCTTAGCTAGAATGCATTAATTATAGCCTGTTTCTCCAGATAATAAGAAAATAAAAAACAGTGCAATATGAACACTACAAGAAACTTAATTACTGAGTCAGATGTCCTTTAGATGTCAGTATGACTACAGTGAGGAGCAGGAAAATAAAACACACACATATCAGCCTCAAGTTGTTAGATCAGTTATCAAAACAATGTCTTTCCTCAGCAACTTAATTTTGAAGAGCTCAACCAGATAATTAATCAAATGCCTGTTACATGTTTCAAAACCGTGCTTTTTAATAAAGGAGGCCTGCTGATGTACTTATTACAAAGCAAACGTGGTAAATGGTTCTGCATGCAAATGCAGAAGTGCAGCATGACTTTGAAGTTTGAAGGTCAGATACAGGAACCATTCTCATCAAGGTTCTTATGTCAGACTGCATCTTCTGGTTTACATCTGAGTTTAGGAGGAGGAAGAAAGAGAATTAAAAAGGAAAAAATAGAATCAACCAGTTCTGTGACAACTTACGAAGAACTGTCATGCTATCATTCACCTGCCTTCCTTTAAAGATCTGCAAATAGTCTATCTCCCACAAAATCAAGAAAGAAAATGGAAAGGGTGCTGGAGACACCCACAATTTCATTCTGATTTTCAACTGTTTTTTTAATCAGGAAAATCAACCTACTTAAGTCAGCAATGGTTTTGTTTAAGAAGAGAATGTCATCTCCTCCATTTTCACAGGCATTTTAAACCCACATCATTTAACAGAGCTGATGGATTTTCTTGTTGATCAACATATTTTATTTTAAAGAAGTATAGACTCAACAGCAGACTCGAATCAGAGAATTATGCATTGATCTTTTACCGGGCATCAGAGAATTTAACCCTTACCATTCTATATTCCCAGCAACTTTAGGAAACAAAACTCAACAGCTGGGACTGAAGGCAAATAAATATACCTCAAGTACCAGAGTCTGATCCAAGTCAAAAAAAAAGAAAACATATAAAGTATGTTTTACATACATGCCTCAAGGACAACCAGCATGGATTTCTTTTTAGCACCACCACCACGTTCAAATACAGTAAAACTGGTAACACTTCCTGGTAAAACACTGAGTTATAAACAATCTCTCCTACACATAAATAACAGAGACATTATACAAAGCAGACAGGAACATGGACGGATGCACACAAAATAAACACATTCAAACTTACCCCACTCCAGATACTCAAGGATGTTCTTCTCTCTTCTCAGAGGGGAATTATTACATTCATCATAAAGGCAGATGAGTATATCCAGCAAGGTTTCCACACTGAAGCATTGCCCATTAGTCTGTGTTGGCCCATCCAAAATAAACTGCTCCAACTGCTTCAAACGCACTTCTCCAGACATGGTTGTTTCAGTTTGCATTGGGGTTTCTTTTTTAATGATTATTATTACTTTGCCAGAAAAACAACAACAAAAAAAAAACTTTTGAGGGTTTTGTTGTTTAAAAAGAAGTCAACAGTATTTTTAACAAGCGCCAAACCGTGGCAGTGCTTAATTTCCAGCCCACCTCGGTGTTCCCAGCCTGAAACTAAACCCTTGGAGTTTCACACGCACACATATAGTGTGTGCCTCTGTGTACATATGATTTTTAAGCGAAGAAAATACTTATACTTAAAAAAATGTAATAGACTTAATAAGAAGGGGGGAGGGGGAAAGGGGGAATATATGGCCACTCCTGGTGCTTTAATAATAATAATTGCACTCAAATTCAGCCGAGACTGACTGACACTGATTTCACCGTGCGTGCCCAGGCACACGCACTTATATATTTAAGAAGGTCTTCTCCCTTCATTCCCGATGCAGATCATGCAGCGCGATCCTGCGAGGAGCCCCGCCGCAGCACCACGGGGTAACAGCCCCTCCGGATCCGCTTCCCAGGACGGATGGGAAGGGAAAAAGAGGCGTATTTACGTGTTTATATAAGCGAAAGGACGAAGAAACGAGGGCGCACACCGGCGGGGAAGGAGGGATGAGGGGGGCCGCGCAGCCCCGCCGACCCCGCCGCCTCC